>JALGBA010000496.1:0-133997 GCA_023970755.1 Azemiops feae | reverse complement strand
TTTCATTAAACTAGAGATACCCAAATCCTGCAACCATTCTTCATATGTTTTAGCCTCCAGTTCCCTAATCAACATTTTTTTGCTCTTCTCTGCATTTTTTTTAGAGTCTCAACATCTTTTTTATATTGCGGCGATATAATTTTTTTCTTTTAGTTACACAGGTAGTCCTCAACTTACAACATTTCATTTAGTCACCATTCAAAGTTACAATGGCACTGAAAAAAGTGACTTGTGATCAGTTTTCATGCTTATAATTGTTATAGCATCCCTCGTGGTCACGTAATCAAAATTATGGCACTTGGAAACTGTCATACATTTATGGTAGTTGCACTCTCCCAAGTCATGTGATCATCATTTGCAACCTTCCCAGCCAGCTTCCAACAAGCAAAGTCAATGGGGGAAGCCAGATTCACTTAATGACCACATGATTCACTTAAAACTGTAGTTAAAAAGGTCATAAAACGGGGCAAAATTCACCAACTGCCTTTCAAATTTTAATTTGGAAAAATAAAACCTTTGCTTTTGTTTGCTCAGAATGTTCACTTTGCAGGGTTCCCCCCACTTTTTCTCTTGATATAAAAGTTTTTATAATTTCATGCTAGATTTTAACATTTTAAGAGTTTATTTCCAGCCCTGCTGGTTCCACCTGTTCTAAAAGAGAATCTGTTGAATAGTAATGTTAGGATTTAGGTATATCAACAATCTCCAAACCAGCTCAATGTGTGAAAAAGCTCTATGCATTTATATGTTTTCTAAACCTGTATGCATTTTTCATTTTTAACAGCAATACAGTTACTTTAGCAAATAAAATACATAAATAACAGGCAGCCTTGTTTTGAGATTTTGTTCAAATTAAAAAGGCCTGAATCTTATGGCATTTTCCTTATCATTGTTCTGGATTATGAACGTAATTGATTAGAGTAACCAGATATTTGAGAGCAAGTAGTTATTGTTGTACCATCCTCAGAAATACCATTTAAGACTATCAAATACCTTATACCTTACTTAGGTCAGACATAGATGAGATAGATAGATAGATAGATAGATAGATAGATAGATAGATAGATAGATAGATAGATAGATAGATAGATAGATAGATAGATAGATAGATAGATAGATAGATAGATAGATAGATAGATGGATGGATGGATGGATGGATGGATGGATGGATGGATGGATGGATGGATGGATGGATGGATGGATGGATGGATGGATGGATGGATGGATGGATGGATGGATGGATAGATAGATAATTTTCTCATAAACACTTTTAATATTTTAACATTTTGATGAAACAGGATAAATCCATTGAACTTAGAACGTCTTTAGTAAAGCATGTTAGTTAGTCTTATCTATTACCAGAAAACTCCCGGCTCTCCTTCCAGCATAGTATTAATAAAGTACAGCTAATGTGAGGTTGTCTTTCATTTCTGTTTTAAACTGAGCATCATACCATGAATGATACATATCTGATATATCACTTTCTGAAACAGTGCATAATAAAGTTTGCCTTCTTCTGAATAGACAGTGTAATCTTTACAGTGCACAATCATTTTTTTTCTTATTTGGGATCTCTAGCTTTTCAAAAAAATTGGGGAGGAGAGGGGAAGAGGATGAATCTTTTTTTATTAAATATGGGCACAATTGTCACTCTCCCAGACTTCTATGCATAGCCACTGTGATTGTTGGTAAAAATAAGTTGGTCTCTATTTGTGATTTGGTATTGTTTATTAACTTGCTGTTGCTTTGATTTTTGCTGCTTTTCTTGTTAGTCAGATTATAATGATCTGGGATATTCATACACCTCTATTTCTGTGATGTCCTTGGGTCCAGAACCTGGTTATTTTTTTGCAGAAGTTTCATTACCCAACTAGGTAACATCATCATCTACCTGGGTAATGAAACATCTGCAAGAAAATAACCAAGCTCAGAGAGCACCAAGGAACCACAGTTCAACCCTGAGCTACGAATCTTCTCTTCTATTGATATCCCTACTTTTGTCCATAATGCTGCCTCGTTTTATTTTTAAATTCTTTTTTTTAAATAATATTTTATTAATTTTACATTTAAGTATTTAAAAAGACACATGGTGACTGGGTTAATCAATAGTTCGATAACAAAATCTTTAGTACAAATCTCAAGTTACAACATCAAATATTTCTTCTCTTTTTCCCTTAACATTTATTGTCTCGTATTCAAGCTAGTACAGTTCTTATTATATTAACTCAGTAAAAACATCATTATTACATTTATCAATCAATTTTTAGCTTATATGTATCTTAATTACATTCAATCTTCATATACAATCCATATTCTGTTATTAAGTTTACCCAATTTTTAGTTTCTCATCAATATTCCAATTTAACCTTTGATATTTATAATTTTCAGACTTTAGGTAACCAAGATTTCCCTTGTCTCAATTCATAACAAAATCTAATATCCAAAATACACATTTTATCTATTTGAATATAATCTTGTTCTATTTCCTAAGAGTTATCTATTTCCCATCATATTAAATCATCTATTTAATAATACATTATCCCCTTTAATAAATCAAAACCATTATGTATATTATCTGGGTTAATCAATAAATCAAACATTCATGATAATTAATTTTCTTTTTCCTTTTAGGTCTAGTTTTTAAATATTAAACAGATAAAGCCTCAAGAAAATAACCAAGCTCAGAGAGCACCAAGGACACCACAGTTCAACCCTAAGCAACAATCTTCTCTTCTATTGATATCCCTACTTTTGTCCATAATGCTGCCCCATTTTAATTTTTAATTCTTAAGATTCTTTTCTTCATCTATCCTATTTTGAGAATCACACCAGGCAAATAAATTATCTAAAGCCAGAAACTGAGATACCATTAACATTTACTTTGTAATGCTTAGAAACGCGGAGATGATGGATCTAATATGAAATAAGAATCTAGAATCAAGGATAGGTAAAATAAAAGTTTACGTAAATAAAACCCTTACAGTATGTACATTCACATTATATAATACCAAAATATCAAATCCGGCATCATATACAAAATGAATGTTGAGGTTTTTATTGATGCAGATACTATTAATACATTTTTAAATAAAGAATTAGTTCTAAAGTTATAATAAATCATGTCATTTTTCCCAATTTTTATTTTATTCAAAAATATTAAAATACAAGGGAAAAATTAAACAGACAAAACAAAGCTAAACAATAACATTTTTTTTAAAAAAGTGAATTAAAAGGACAAAACAAAATGCATATTTGCAACTGTGGCAAATATCTGTAGCTCTGGTGTAGGATGAGGGTGGAGTTTCATTCTCTGAGCTTTTGGGTTGGTTTCTGAACATTTCATTACCAGGCTAAGTAACATCTTCAGCGGAGTCCAGGGGATGTCAGTGTTTATTCTCCCCGTTGAACTCTTACAAATATATTGCAACAATAATGGTTCCCTCTCCCTCTTGCAAAACAGGTCCAAAATTTATAAACTTCTACATCTATTTGCAGCCCAATTTGACCTGTCATACATTCTATATACGAAGGGGGGGGGGAATAGTTCACAGGAAATAAATCAT
Source organism: Azemiops feae (assembly GCA_023970755.1). Classification (NCBI taxonomy): domain Eukaryota; kingdom Metazoa; phylum Chordata; class Lepidosauria; order Squamata; family Viperidae; genus Azemiops; species Azemiops feae. Next base: position 130,434 of record JALGBA010000496.1, on the reverse strand, counting down.
TTTAAAAGTGCAACCGTCCCTAAAAAAGAAACGTCGTGAAAGCAAGCTAAGGTCGTGCTGCAGTTCTTGAAGATTTTAAAAGCTTTCCTTGTTAAACTGGAGAACCCAATCCAGAATGCAGAGCATAAAATGTCAACGAGATAAGACGATATAGCAAATGGGCTGCTTTGCATTTTTAAGAGATAATTTTTTTATACAATGGGCGGTTTACAAAGGTAACACGGCAGTAACAATTTTACAGAACTGTATTTTAGTTGTGCAAAAGGCAACAAATGAACGGCGCCTCTTATTGCTCAAGTCCTTTGAGGCAAATTAACATTTTCAAGGATAGGCTGCTCATTAGAAAGGTACCATTAGCTAATACCAGACTAGAATAGAGAGGATCTGGCACTGACAATGCTTGCATGGATGGTATTTTATTAACTGTTGAATAAAAATTAACTGAAGGCTCATTGGGCAAAGCTATGGGCAAAACACTGAGCAATCTTTTAAATGTATATATAATTTTTATTAAAGAAATTTCAACAGGATAAAAACTATATGTATATTGAAAAGAAATAAGTAGACAAACAAAGCTGCCCTTTAAGAATGTCCGAAACCTTCAGCTGGTACCGGTAGTCCCTGACTTACAAACATTCATTTAGTGACCATTTGAAGTTACAACGGCAATGAAAAAAGTGACTTATGACCATTTTTCACACTTTCGACTGTTGCAGCATCTCCAGGGTCACGTGATCAGAATTTGAATGCTTAGCAACGGGTTCATATTTATGACTGTTGCAATGTCCCAGGATCACGTACTCACTTTTTGCAAATGTCTGACAAGGAAAATCAGGAAGCCAGATTCACTTAACAACTTACTAACTGAACAACTGCAGTGATTCTCTTAACAACCGTGGCAAAAAGAAGGTCATAGAACGGGACAAAACTCACTTAACTGTTTTGCTTAGCAACAGAAATTTTGGGCTCAGTTGTGGTCATAAGTCAAGGACTAACTGTACAGAATGCAGCACTAAGGGGAGTTATGTGCCCTCCTATAATAGTACATGTTACTTCTTTGCCCTGCAGACAGTATTGGTTGCCAGTTGCCAATAAAAGATCTGGTCTTGACCTTTAAAGTGGTTAATCACATGGGAGCGGGCTAGCTGAGAGATTTCTCGGTTATATCAGCCTGCCCCATTCAATCTGGCAGACAAGGCATGCTGTGGGTACCATCTGCCAGGGACCCGCCTTTGGTGGGTCCCAGGAGACACACTTTCTCTGCCATAGCGCCTGCCTTGTGGAACGTCCTTGCTTCCGAAATTAGATTTGACATTCCATCTGTTTTGACATTCCAGAAGGCCTTCAAGACACGGTTATGTGATCAGGCCTGGGGCTCTCAGGGAACCAGATACATGCTATAATGGTTGGGGGGAAATTAGTTTTAAGTTTCCCTGAGTTGCAAAGTTTATTTGCTGGCCCTGGATCAATGACCTTTCACCAGATTTCTTTATGAAGATAAAGTATCAGGCAAAATGTCAGCTGCTCTTATTTCTTTGGAAGAAAATGGGATAGTGCAATTAGATCAGAAAAAGGGGCAAACAAAGCGTAAGGAATATCAGAATATCTAGCCACAGAAAGTTTCCAAAGGAACTGAGGGGGAGGATAATTTCCATGCCAGCTCTTCTGATATGTCTTTTCAGAAAATTCTTTTTTCTCAAAAATAACTTAGATTCTAATTGGGAAGTTGCTTAGATCCAGCATGTCTCCATACAGATCAAGGATCATGCACTATATCATTTCATCTTTGTACTCCGTTGCTATGTTTCCTAGATATGGCACTTGCAGTTTACTCAGTTAACTTACAATACGCTAAAAAATAAACTCACCACATGGACCTAGGGCCATGTAATATATTAGGCTAAAAGGTTAACAAGCCTGTACTCATTGTGTCTGTAGAAAATTGCTTCCAAGATCATTTGACATAGATATAATTTGGCTAAGTGAGCTGAGTAAGCATATGGACCTGGGACTCATGGCTCCATATCCAGTCTTATTTTGTGAGAATTGATCTCTTGTAAATTGCTAATAATTGATCTAATATCATTTAGTCATATCCTCCATTCCAATATTCGTCTTCTAAATATAACTGTTTCCTCATATCTGCGTAATAGTGAGCAGATGGTATGAGAAAAAGTAAAATAGTTGTCTAGGATCAGTTTATACATAAGATCTGCTGTACGATTATTGGACACAGACTGCATTTAAATGACATAAATACATCAGTAGAATTGAGACAGTAGTTTATATACCTGAGATTACAGTTACTAATAAACTGCCTGCCCTTGATGAATACACAGTGGGAAAAACAGGAAAGATGTGAGCTGAATAAACTCCTTAAGAATATAATTAAATCCTCATTAAAGTCCAATTGTAGTAACAAGCGGAAATATGTATATTTTTTCTTGTTTTTTTTTATCTAGTCTGGTGCTATAATTTTAGACAATTGGGAGACTGAAAAAAATCTCCCAGTCCAAAGATGGCATCATAATATGGTCCAACAACAATTTCCTCTTTGACAAAAATTATTGAATAACTATTTTCTTGAGTCAAAAAATAAGTGGACATCCATGTGGAGCTGGAAAAAAAATATTATTTAAGAAATGTTTGCTAGCCAGATTAATGGCCTTTCACCTCCAATAAAATATTAACCCTGGAAAGACTTTTGTGCTTTAAAGATGAATGCTTATTCAACAGTTATCTGGAGTGAGCCTTGTTAAACTCTGTGACCTTAGCTCCAAGTAAATGTGCAGAGAAGTGGGATATCAAAAATGCCTAGACTATAAATTTTGCAAGATGTATTATCTCTTTTACATTATATCATATATACTCATGAATAAGATGAAGATTTTAGGTGCCAAAATGCACCTAAAAATTGGGTTTGGCTTATGTGTGGTTCGGCTAACTTGAAAGTATACAGGTAACATTATTAAACATTATTATTTATGGATAAGCCCATCTGCAGATAAGCTGAGCCTTGAATTTTTAATCAAAATACTCTGCAAAACACATAATTGGTGGATTATCCATGGAAAAGCCAATTGTGTTAATTAAAATGTACAAAAAAATGGAAATTTGGTTTATCCATTGGGCTTTACACAAGTATATATAATGTGTGAAAAATTAACATGTATTGAACTTTCTAGAAATTTTATACTATCATACTACTTACTGTTTTCTAACTGTAATGTCAGTTGTAGCCTTTCACATCATTCTTGATTCAAATCAAATATTTTACTTTCTTTTAAGCAAAGCTATGCCTGATTTATGTTTTTTTTTTTCCTCTAGCAAATCATCTGTGACAGTGAAGTGCAGCTACATATTAGTTTGGGGGGGAAATGGAGGCTATTCCACTTCAGACACACTCGTGTCAGATGTTCCCTCAGTGAGTCACTGTGAGTGACATGGATGGTCTCTAAATTTGATTAATAAAAGTAAATCATAATGGACTTTTAAAAATAATAGCTATATTTAACAGGAATTTAACATTTTTTTTATTCCTATGTAAGGGCCCCATATCTTGGTCATTAGATGCAAACAAGGAAATTAAAGAAAAACTTTTATTCTACATTTTTGGAGGTTAGATAAGGCAAGCCTCTCTATATCAAATGACCATTGGCAAAATATATCTGTTTCTTCCATCCTATTCAAATTCAAAGCAATTTAAACAGCAAAAGTAAAATAAAAGTACTATAAACTCTATATTAATCTGCTACAACACAGTCAAGTTAAAGTACTGTAACAGGATTAAGGCACAAGCCTTCGTGGAACCCCCCCCCAAAAAAACTATATTAGTCACATGACTGTGGTATGGAGGAAGCATCTATAGTCACTGAATCCAGACTGAAATGAAATGCTAAAAGTAATCAGTGATGAGTCTGTTAAAGTTAACAGAACAGCAACTTAACTCTATTGTTTGATGGCAACAAAAATGGAAAGGGGCAATTACATTAATATCCTGCTTATGGGATTCTCATAGGAATCTAATCTTAAAATGGGAAGCAGAACGCTAAATTAGATACACCTGTGGTCTGAATCCTTTGGGAATTTCTTTCCATTCTTATCTCTTCCACAGACTTTATGAATAAAAAAGAGAGATTTGAAAACTAGTACAGGTAGTTCTTGACTTAGAAGCATTTGTTTAGTGACCATTCAAAATTACAGCGGCATTGAAAAACTTCTGACAAGCAAAGTCTATGGAGAAACCAGTTTCACTTAACAACCGTATTACTAACTTAACAACGGTAGTGATTCACTTAACAAGAAAGATTGTAAAATGGGACAAAACTCAGTTGCTAAGCAACTGTCTTGCTTAGCAATGGAAATTTGTGGTTCAGTTGTAGTAATAAGTCAAGGACTATCTGTAAAACTGCAAAATATAACTTCTTAACATAATTTAAGGGGCTAACTGACCAGTGCAAGGACTTTAGTATAACCAAAGAGTTTTTATTTTTATTTTTTGGAATGCCACATCATGCTCCAGCACAGAAGTACTTCAGATGCTGCACTTTAAAATTATACATGATACATCATCCCTTCTACTGGGTTCCCCCCCCCCCCGCCTTACAAGCTTTTCAGGCACCTTGTTTACTGGTGTTACGGAGCACTGCACAGATTGATGATATCAGTCAAAACAAAAATGTAAGGTATCTCCATGAAATGGGATTATTGCCAAGGCTAGAAAAAGCACTGCATTACAGAGTCAATTGCTCTGGGGTCCTCTGTAGAATCCACCATAACAAGCAATGACAAGACTAGATACCTATATTCTCCATGTTAACCTCCCTTGACAGTTCTTATTACAAGATAAATTGTGGATCTAAGTAGTCCGGGAATTGTGACTGCTTCTTGTTACTTTAATCTCTATTTGGATGATACTGAATAACTTCAAAATTGACTGAACAAATCAGCCATGGAATAGAGTATTAAAACAGTGGGAAGTCAAACTGCAGGTAAGATGGGATTTAAATCCATGACAGGTTTTCCCATTAGAGAGCAAATCTTCAGATACCTCATTAAAACCAGCTTTGGGCCATTTCCGAGGCTAATAAAAGTATCTTCTTCCACTATTTAATCTGTTCTACCATTCTGAAAATTTGTATTAACCAATGAAGTTGCCAACTGTTATTATTTTTAAGGCTATAACAATTCGTGTTTATGCTCTTTCATTCTATTAGATTTTCTTAATTATAAGTGGAATTAAAGTGCCCACATGAATAATGGTATCTGCTCCTAATACATGAGAAATAACAATAAATTTTTAAAAGGTGAGAATTTTAGAGGATTTTTTTTACTGAAAAAATGAGGCATTGTACTCTTCATTTGAAATGTCCTGGTTATTCTTTGAAAAAGTACTGATAAAGTAAACAAAATTCATTCATTCATTCATTCGTTCGTTCGTTCGTTCGTTCATTCATTCATTCATTCATTCGTTGGTTCGTTCGTTCATCTATCTTAAATGCTGCCCTTCTTTCCTGGGAGGTGACTCTTTTAAATAGCTAAAAATATACATGGCTTTTTAGATTCCACATCACCTGGAATCCTGTGAGACCCTTCACCAACGTGAAGTCCTCAATGTTTGGGGATTGTAACTTCCAAAGGTCCAGCCAGCTTGGCCATTGAGAAATATAGTCCCCAAAATCTGAAGGAGACCAGGTTAGGAAAAGTTTCACTATGCCATATATTGGCATATCATGATAAACAATCCCATCTAGAGAGAACAGGGACATGCCTGGTAGACTTTACTTTAGCACTATACTGGTGTTTGTCTCATTGTCCATGAATTCAGTGACAGATCTATAGAAAAAAAATGGGGAATTCTGCTTCCTTGGGATAGGCCCTCATCAGATGATATAGTTGAGTTGCTTGCTTTGAACTCAGATATGAAATCTTGGGAAGTTCAGAGCCAGGTTCAGGTCATCACCAGTAAAGAGCTAAAGGTCCAGGTCAGGTGGAGATACTGAAGACTTAAGGAACATAGGCTTTTGCACTGCACATCTAAAAAAACGAGTCACAAAGCGATTTTCTTCTAAAGGGTTTAACAGGTATAAGTTGGGGCATGGCCAGATTTTGTTGTTCTAGCTATATAAGCCCTCAATTCTGAAAAAAGCTCTGCTTAAATTAATTTCTTATGAGTGTTAGAAGATAATAGCATCTAGCAGAGATTATCAGGGCCAGGCATAATTTCTATTCAGATGAAACAATACCAGGGAATACCATAGCTGCATGCTAGACTAAAGCTGAATAACATCCTGGAAGAAAGTAATGAAAATAATTTCTATACTATTTCCAAGAAAATTGTGTGACCGTATCCATGTCACCAATGAGGAATAGAATTGAATTCAAAAGTGTCTTTAACTTACTTTTTTTGCTATGGTGTGGTTTTACTCATCTATGTTGTTGATATCGTGATTGTTGGAGGCAGATTCAATACAATCTTGAATTACATAGACTAGGAACAGGTAAAATTGAGTCATTAAGCATGCTGTTTTGCACTGTAAATATTATTTTGATTTGAGTCTAAGGTTGTTCATCCTGATTCATTTATTCATTTGATTCATCATGCAATATTCTGTTGCAACATTTTGTGTGCTATCTTTAAGGCAATAAGGTCACTTATTCATCCATCCATGGCAATATGATCAGGATTCATTTATTTATTTCTATTTAGGCATTGTCCAACTCTGATAGTATACAGCTCACAGCATAAAAATAAAACAAAAAATGGCATCAGAGTAGGACCCATCTACATTATAGCAATCAAACACTAACACCACAGGCAATAGGTAACACCTCAAGTGTCCAGGTCTTATGCCATATAGGGCTTTATAGATAACCAGCACCTTGAATTGCATCCAGATACATACTGGCAATCAGTATTGTGTGAAACAGAAATGTCATATGGGCATACCAAGACATCACATCATTACCCACACTGCTGAATTCTGGATCAGTTGAAGCTTCAGGTGGTCTTCAAAGGCAGCTCCATGTAATATGCACTGCAATAATTGAGCTGTGAGATAATTAAGGGTTTGAGTAATTGTCTGAAGGCCCTCCTGATCTAGGAAAGGGTACAACTATATTAAGTGGTGCAAAGACCTTCTGGGCCACATCTGCCACCTGCTCATTGAGGAGAAGTTATAAATCCAGGAAACCCCTTCCCCCAGATTGTACACCACTCTCGAATGGGGAAGTGCTGCCCCTTCCAAGGTCAGAGATGGAATATCCCCAACCCTAACTTATGCAGTTACCTGGTCTTGGTAGGATTAAGACAAAGAGATTTTCTCCCATCTGCACTGTCTATTAGCCACTGAGGTATATTTGAGTATCATCAAATTACTGATGGCCATCCAGAGTCACTTAACTGAGATGAGTCGTATAGAAATTTAATAAACAAACAATCAAATTATATCAAACCCAAACTAGTGCACAACCTCACCCAGGAGCTTCATGTAGATGTTAAATAGAAGAGGGGGGGGAGCAATGAACCCTGTGGCAGTCTACAAAGGAGGGATCTAGGGAGTGACCTCTCCCCCCTCCAAAAAAAATAAGCACTGATTGAAATAATCCCTGGAGAACTATCATAAAACAGCGCCCCTTATCTGAACTCCAGAGCCAGCCCAATACCAAAAGTCACTAAGAGATCAAGGACCACAAAGATGGATGTACTACCTCCATCTGGACAGATTATCTACAAGACTGACCACCACTGTGTTCATACCAAATTACAAGCTGAAATCTCATTGAAATGGATTTAAAATAATCTATTACCTACCATCCACTGCTGTAATTTTAATAATATTATTATATAAAAAATAAAGTTATCTAAAATTGTTGGGTCCAAGGATGGTATGAGAAGGGGTACATACCACTGCCTACATTAAGTCAGGAGGTACCAACTCTTTGCTCAAAGAGGGCAATAGCACAGAATGGATTCAACCACAAGTCATATCCACAGCCATTTCTATGACTCAGAGAAATCTGCTATATAGCCAGAATATTCCTGTAGATAGCATTGGCACTCCTCCCTGCCCGAAGGAACCAGATCACCATATACAGGGCCACTAAATAAATATCATTGGACCCAATAAGAGTAGAGAAATGTTGACATTTCACTGCTTTTATCATCATAAAGTAGTCCTTAATATAGGAATTCAATCAGATTTGCTCCACATCTTCATCCAACAGTGCTCCAGGCATCTCTTCTGATGTATCTTCATGAGATCCTCCATAAACAAGGTGTACCCGAGAATTGACACAGAGGGAGAGGCCTCCTAGAGGGGATGGATACCAGGTCCCCTATAACCTGCCCATTCCAGACCTCAGTCAAATCACCTATCAAATCTTCAGTGAAAAACCTAAGCAGAACAAGGAATTATGAGTACAGAAGGCCTTCATGGTTTGAGGATGATGTCGTATTTTCAGATTCTCAAAAGATACTTTGGGTTTCTTTGGACTGGGGCAAGCAGAATGTGCAGATGTGTCCAAAACTGTATCTCATAGCTTCCTACTCAGTTTTAACAAGAAGTTTAATCTACCCTGAAATCTCATCTAATCTTTTTTTTTTTTTGCTGAAAAAATTGCAGCTATTCCTAACACAACATCTTTGAAAAATGTCCTGAAAAACTTTTGATAACTTTTAATAATTTCTTAACAGCAAAAAGCTACTCTTTCTCCAGAAGCATGCTTACTTCTTTGACATATTAAAGAAGTAATGCTTTTTCGGGTGGCTTCTGCTAGATCTATGTTCACATTTCTTGTCCTCCTGAAATAAGTTCAGACTGATGCGGAGTCTGCAATGATAGTATCATATCTCTAGTACTTCAATCCATTTTTCACTTCATTAATCATTTTGTTTTTTCTGCTTTAGATATTAGCATACTTCACTCTAACACTTAATAGTTTCAGCTTTTCTTTAACTTTAATCAATGCTTTATTTTATTATTTTTTTTCCTGCTGACTAGGTAATTACAATTTTGATATATAAGGACCAAACTGATTTTGCTGAGACAGGAATTTTGCAAAAGAGTTTTTACAGTTGTTACAGAACTTCTGAGAAAAATGCCAGCAGTTGCAGAAAACCTGTAAGCTTAGAGGATTGTGTAGACAAAGTGTGAAGAAATATACGAGAAGACGTTGCTCCTAAATCTTCAACTTTTAAGTTTATAGCAGTCTTGTAATCTTCTGGACTTGAGAGAAAAATTATGTGCAATCCATATTTTTAAAACTGCAAGACTTAGTGTATTTAGAAACAAGACAGGAAGTTTTAAATAACTTTCTACTTTTCCTCATTGCTTTAAATTCTATTTATCTGCCTCCCACAAATCAGAGCAGCACAAAGAGGACTTAGAAGTCTTTCCTCCTGATCCAAAACAAAATGAAGTTTCACAACGAATCTTGGAAGCCATATGTCCAATGTATATTATTGTGTATTTTTCAATACTAAAAGATTTTTCAACTGCCTCTTATCATTCATTCCTAGTACGTCAGACTGAAACTGTATTCCATAAAGGAGAAGGCTAAAAAAAAGAGGTTTTCCTGCAAATCTTAAGGTACAAATAGATTGGTACATGTGGACAAGGTCATGCAGCAGGCAAACCCCCTCAGCAATCCATTTTGCTGAGTTCAGTGAGATTTATTCTATTATCTGTGCCCAAGACGTAGGATTTACCTGTACCTAAGACTTACTCTTTGACTAAAAGCAGTCTAAGGCTGCCATCTTGCATTCGACTTAATTGAGTATAACTACCATTGAAAACAATACTTTTATTGTATACATGTGAAATGGACCTTGGAGTCCTAGTGGACGATCACTTGACTATGAGCCAGCAGTGTGTAGCAGCAACCAAAAAAGCTAATACAATCCTGGGTTACATAAACAGAGGCATAGAATCAAAATCACGCAAAGTATTAGTACTGCTTTATAAAACCCTAGTAAGACCACACCTGGAATACTGCAGCCAATTTTGGTCACCATATCACAAAAAAGATGTTGAGAGTTTGGAAAAAATTCAGAGAAGAGCAACAAAAATGATCAAAGGCCTGGAGACTAAAACATACGAAGAACGGCTACGGGACTTGGGTTTGGCTAGTCTAAAGAAAAGAAGAAATAGGGGAGACATGATAGCAGTGTTCCAGGATCTGAGGGGCTGCCACAAGGCAGAGGGGGCCAGGTTGTTCACCAAAGCACCAGAGGGAAGGACGAGAAACAATGGTTGGAAACTGATCAAAGAGAGGAGCATCCTAGAATTAAGGAGAAACGTCCTGACAGTGAGGACAATCAACCAGTGGAACAGCTTACCCCCAGAAATCGTGGGCACTCCATCACTGGAGATTTTTAAGAAGAGAGTAGACATTCACCTGTCTGAGATGGTATAGGTTCTCTTGCTTGAGCAGGGGACTGGACTAGAAGACCTCCAAGGTCCCTTCCAGCTCTATTCTATTCTTATTCTGTATTGTTTTGCTCTTTTTAACATTGTAAGCCATCCAGAGTCACTGTCAGCACTGCTACCTCACGCCTGTGCTCTGCTATTGCTTGGTACCAGTCTGCCATGAACTCTGCACAGGGGAGAGCTGGATGGGAGGGGGGAAGTCTTCACTCTTCACTGTATCTCCCTGAGTCACGGATTCAAGGTTGGATGGCTGGGAATGGAATGCAGCTGCATATCACACTCGAAGTGACCATTTCGAAAAGATCTTCTTTGAAACTGATTGGGCAATGGGGGCCAGTAATGGGAAGTACCTATGAGGGGGGAAAGTTACCCTTGAGGATTTTGGCACACGAATTTCAGTTCTGGCTTTGCTTTACTGCAATTCACTTGACTTCTAATAAAACTATACTTTTTGTGAGGAATGGAGCAAGGATCGTTTTTATTTAGGAGTTCAAGCTGAAGCAGATCCAACATTAAGCCAGACAAGTTGTGGCAATTCCAACATTCTGCTTCCAACTGCCGAGTAGGCGTAACATCTGGGCTCAAGGACTAAATTCAAGGGGTTATATGATTTCATTAGGAGCAGTAATATAATGATTCCATTTATGCACAACTACAGAAAGTTATGTCAGGTGCAAGAAATCAGGAGCCAGGATAGAGTTCAAAAGTACTACAAGTTTATTCCATGCTACCTATACAGGAGAATCTGAACTACTAATGGTCAAGGCAAATTGGTGCCAGATAAGAGTCAATGCACTTCAAGGATGGCCTGACTTAGGTTTCTTACAGAGTGGAGAGACTCCAAAATGATGATCTGTTTGACCCCATCCTTGGGCTCAGCCTGCTTGTTTCCCACAAGTTCAGCTTTAAAGACATATATCATCCAATTTTTGCTACCTGGTTTAAATAGGCCATACTCAAGAATATAGGAAGGTATACCTAGCACTATTAAATATTAGGTATAGAGAATGTTAGGTATATAGACAAGGTATATTAAATATGCACCAGGGATAGATAGCAATAGCAATAGTACTTAGACTTATTTATCGCCCCATAGTGCTTTGCAGCCCTCTCTGAGAAGTTTGTAGAGTCAGCATATTGCCCTCAACAATCTGGGTCCTCATTTTACTGACCTCGGAAGGATGGACGGCTGAGTCAACCTTGAACCAGGGAGAATCGAACTGCTGGCAGTCGGCAGAATTAGCCTGCAATACTGCACCACCATGGCTCTAGATAAATACAAATTTATTAATATAGCATGATAGGATTAGATAAAAGTAAGTCGAAGCTTATTTTTTTCTTTGCTATAACAATAGGATTTGAAAATAAAGTATGCCCATTAAAATTCTCTTTTTTCACTTGGAACTGAAGACTGGATACATAGCACTTCCTTCTACAATTCTCCTCCACAATAAAAATATGAGGTAGGTAACCTGCTGAGTGTCCACAAATAAGAATGGACTTCAGCCTGAACCTCTGTGGTCCTGATGTGATCACCTGCTATGCAATATTATTCTGTCCCTCAGGTCAATGAAAGCTCACTCCAACAACTCAGATTTAAACCCCGAACTGTGATATGTCCCTTAAAAAAGTTGAACTCATCTTCTAGTGATTACAAGGACACCTTTTTACCAACAAAAGAGGTGACTTCCCACTGCTTTATCCTGAGATGGTTTTCAATTTCCCACGTTTGTGCGAAACAACAGAGGCTTTATTTTCTTCTGAATAATCCTATCCTAGGAACTTTGGTTAGCCAATATTGTCTACCCATTAATTTATATTTTTACTGAAGAAAAGGTGGTGAAACATATCTAGGATTTTCTGCTGGGATCGATTGGCTTCCAGAGTATTTAACTTGAATTGTAGGCAGGAGACATTTGCTGTCCCACCTCAGGCAGCAAAATATACCAGCCATGGTTCAATCTTGACTAAAAACAATCTTATCTGAAATCAACAGTGCAACATCTTCTTTATTATGCACATCACCCATCTTGATGAAGAAAGATAAACCAAGGTTTATTAAGTTGCAACCTAATTTAGATTTTTGTCAAACTGTTTTTGGCAGATCTTTATCACCTGAGTTCCCCCAGTTACTGCATGTAATGGAAATGTTTTGGGTTTTGTCTTTGCAATATCTGCCCTAAACTTCAATAAAAATGTTTATGCTGCATTTGCTGTTATGGCAACTGCAGTCAAGTTTTAAAATTGACACTATGGAAATAATGGGCCCTTATGTGGCAGGGTTGCTATGGAAACACTTTTTCTAAAAGTAACCTGTGTAGGACAGCCAGTCCATAATGTCACATGTTCCTTTGGGAAGTGCCCATAGTATGGCTTAATCTAATGAATAAATATGAACTGGAAGTGAGTGCGACCTCTAAAAATCCACAGGCTCTTTCAGAGACATTACCAGTGATTGTGGTGATCAAGCAACAAACTAACCTTCATATCAGTAGGTGGAAAACAATTATTTTAAGTGACATGCAATGAGAATAGTGGGTTAAGAAGGATCGTGAAACCAATAATCTAGTGAATATGCCATTGTAGGAGCCAGGATAGAGAGGGAAGAGATTTTAGCTGGCTAGCAAAACTGATCTAAAGTCTCATTCTATAATATATTCAAGATTAAATTGCCTAAAAGGCCTTCAGACTGATTGAATATGTCTGGAGCAACTGGACATGACACATATTTCAAACTAAACTCATGGATGGAGATAAACTAAAGAGCAGGGGTAACATTGGCACCTGACATTTTTGCATAGCTGTTACTGCATCTGCATCAGAACAAGGATCTGCCCAGCTCATCATTAAAATGTATATTTAGAAAGTTCACAAACATGGCCAAGATGGCAACATTTATCTTCCACTGATATTCCCTGGTAGATACAAGTAGTCCTTGACATACAACCATAATGGAGCTTGTTCAATAATTATGGTCATGTGTTGTGATGGTCCTAAAACGGGTCAGTCATGAGATTTATGATTTCTTTGCGGCGATTGTTTCGCAAACCTGAGGTTGTTAAGTGAACACCACAGTTGTTAATGTTTTGCTATGGGCATGGTTTTTGCCAAAACATGGAAGTAAATGCCATTTTTCAGCAAAACTGTATTAGAACATAGTCACGTGACCACAGACACTGCAATAGGCTATTATTTGCAGCCATATTGCTGAATGCCTGAAGGTCACATGATCATGGAGGGAAACCCAACTGTAGGAACTTTGAAACCAGGTCTTAAGTCCCCTTTTTTGGGTCAGTTGTAACTTCGACTGGTTATAAGTTAGGAACTACCTGTATGTTATGGTGTAGTGCCTGAAAGATCTGAAGTATTAGCAGTCAACAATGGCTATCAGATCTGGACTGCGAAAATGTAGACAATCATTAGATTGCATCAGAACAATAGAGACAGTTCTGTCTCTTTGCTGCCATTTAGTGGTTGTTTAGATTTTACATGTTTAGTAATCCTTTTACAAAGTATGAGCTTTTTCAACTCTTTGAATTTCTCTAATTCTCTAAAATTATACAGACTGATGAGCAGAAGAGCCAATCGGAGTGGTGGGGGCAGCTGGCAATTTGGCCTGAATAGCAAGTTAAAGATTTAGGTGCTTGCTTTATTTTATTTTATACACAAAGTAAATCTCAGTTTTTATATGCTGTAATTTATACTATTTTTATTATGGCCTGGGGTTCAAAAGCTAGAAGTTGCCTGGGTACTGTTGATTTCTGTGCAGGCCTGGCTATTACTTATGATGCATTTTTCAAAAGATGTTTTCCTTTATGGACTTAATCTATCTGTATTTAATTTCAATGGATGATCATAAATTCTAATTATGGTAGAGGGAGTAACTTTAATTCTGGTGACCCTGGTCTATTTACATTTTGATTTCCCACAACATCCTGAAATGATATATTGTCACTGGCATCATAAGAGCCTAAAATGGAGGATACACCCAAAAGGTGGCAACTGTTTGGCATATTCTTTCTTGTAATCCAAGCAAGGCCCATCATGGGTTACTCTGACCTGGAGCTGATGCTGAAGAGAAGAACGTACCATCTCTTTTCCCATTAGGTTTTGCACCCACAAGTCAAAGCCCTACTTGCTCAGAGTGGAACATCTTGTATGGCACTGTTCATTAAAAAAGCCCTACTGGACATCTATCTGTACTAAGACCAATTATGGAATACAAACTTCTGAAAGCTTTAGGAATTGAATGCCTTTCCTTGCATTGTCCTATTCATGATTTCAGATCTGCTGAATGGTCTATTTGGTCCTACCTTGATTGGGTAATACTCATAGTCCTAGACTTAGCCATAGCACTGTCTCAATAGTTGCATCCAGGCTATAGAAGTTCTTGTGTATCATTCATTTCAATATGTCATGAGATTATATACAAAGTCACTGACTAAAGGGTTTTATGCTGCAGACCGCCAATGTATTTTGATTGGATTATACATGGGCATGTTGTAATCACACTGGAATAATCTTGGCATCAGTGGTAGGATATATAAAAAGGAATTCAAAAATATCTCTTGTCATGCATGAACAGGGTAATGCACCTAGATATATCAGGTAAAACAGTCCATTAAGTGTATGTTATAATTCACAATAATCAGAGATACATATACTCCAAAACAATAATTATGTGGGCTGTAAAACTCAATGGGGCAGGTATAGTATGAATATTAAATCAATTATGGCAAACACTGCACATGTGTAGACATGCTGGCAAATAGTGCTGAAAAAATGTAGCTTGCCCAATCTGAAACAGTAAGAATAGCTCCCCCTTTAAGAACAAATTATTCGGCTTCCGGTTCCGGATCCACAGCAGACGCAGTTGCACAGAGAGCCTCGTCTCTCCACCGGCTGTTTTTCCCTCCGCTGGTAGACCCTTAATTGGGTCGAAAGGCACCCTGGAGGGGCGACCACCATTGAGGAGGCCCTCGTCGATGGGGGAAGGGCGGCAGCTCCTTCCTCGGTCTGAGCCAGCTCCTTAGGGCCGTCAGAGAAAAGATCGCCCAGTAAAATGGACGATCACTTTGCTGCGCCAGCCGAAAGCCAGAAGAACAGCTAAGCACAAAGAACCCCCATGGAGAATCCGGGCGAGACCTTTCCTTTCCCCTCTTTCCCTAATTACTCTCCTACAAAAAGCTTTTGAATTTGAATTACTTCCCTGCTGTGAGAGAGCAGTGTTTTGGCACTGCGGGAAAAACAGCTTTGGAAACTGAAAAAAATAAAACAGCTAATTTTTTATTGACTATTCAACTCTTGGAATACTGAGGGATCCTGAAAATATTTCTACTTTTGAACATTACTATTATAACCACACTATCTACTATCCTGGAGATGCCTTTCTTTTTTACTTTTTTAATGTGAAAAACAAAAAATCTATTAACTTGGAAAGAAAGACTTTACAGCTTACTGAGGACATCTTGTGATGAAAAGTGTTACTGCAACTGTATATTTTTTTGCTGGAGGATGGCTCTGACCTTCAAAGGATGATAAGGGTAAAGATAACTTGAAACAGCTGGGTGGTGATTTTGCCTACTAGGAATTGGAAGTGAATATTTGTTGACTTTTACTAAATATAGCATTCACTAAAAGATTAAAAGATCTTTTCACCACTGAAATGGAGGAATCTTACCCACAACTTGATTATGAACTTATACTGGGGAAAATCTTGGAAGCTACGGAGTACATGAAATCTTACTCTCAAATTTTGATGGATCAAGTTATAGGCCGAAGAACAGTGGAGAGGGAGCAGAGTGGCTCCAAAGAGGCCTTTGAGCAACATATGCAACCTAAAGAGAAACCATACTTACAACTCAACTATGAACTTATACCGGGAGAAATTGTGGAAACTATTGAACAAATCAACTTTACACAACCCCGTATACAATTTATGGAGAAGCCTGATGATCAAAGAATAACTTTAACTGAGATGTCTGAATTGTCAAAACCAATAGAGACTGACACCCAGATACAAGTTACTGAAAATTGTGATAACATGGATAATCAACTAGTAATTACAACATGGAATAAAATTGCCTACACCATTCAAAGGCCACTAGAAGAAAGGGAAGAGAACTTTGATCAATCTGAAGTGCTGAGAAATACCTTTTTTCAAATATTGTGGTTTGATGACGTAGAAACCTTACTATGGAAACCAGTGTGGCACAGAAAGAAACCTAGAGTTAGATTTAAAAATGTGTTTTAAAATTTCATTCAATGGGTTAAAAAGGCTTTAGAGATTTTGACTGATTCAATAACTAACGGAGTACGTGAATTCTGTAAGAGGATATCCTTTGTAATAATATTTTGTTTCAGATATGATAATTATTTGGTGGGGTAAACTTTACCTACTGGGTTAAAACGACTTTTTATAGATATAGATTGATTGATAGAATATATATTTAAAATAGATAGAAATGTATCTTTTGGACTGATATTTTTATTTCAAATAAGATAATTATTTTGTAATGGAAGGAGAATAAGAGGGATTGGTGACAAGAGAAGAAATGGTATTAATGAATAAAATATAAGAATGTTATTGTGGGAATAATATATTCATTTCAGATATAATTATTATGTTAGGGAAAAGGGAAATGAGGGATACCCAAAGTGTTAATAATATGTTTATTTAAGGCTAATTGGAATATGGTAACTGTAAATTAGTAAAGCCTAAAAACAGGATTTGGATCTTTATAACTGAAATGTGATTGATGTCTGACTGGATTGCTTGAATTCTATTTAGAAATGTATTAATTTGAATATGTAATATTATATGAGGGAAATAGAGAGGGAACTTATAATGAATTAATTTGAGCTATATATTTATGATTTTTCTTTTGAATGTTTGATGTACCCATCTCCACGTTGTTTCTTAAGCACCTTGATGTAACCTTCCCACCCCTATAAAAATCTAATAATATATATATATATATATATATATATATATATATATATATATATATATATATATATATATATATATATATATATATATATATATATATATGTAGGTCTTTGGTAATTCGGGTTTTCTCCCGTGTAAAATTGAAAGTGTCTTGGCAACGTTTCGACGAAGTCCCATTCGTCATCTTCAGGCTGGTGTCTTCGGCTTCGTGCTTCTAGGAGCAATGTGTGATCGCAGCTGTTTCTTCCTTTTAACTGCCAGTGGAGGTATGAACTGATTGGATGGGAGCTTGGCTGTGTTCTGATTGGTTAGGGGCTTGGCTGTGCTCTGATTGGATGGGGGGTTGGCTGTGCTCTGATTGGCGGGGTGTGTGCTCTGCTTGGGTGGGGGCCCTGTTGTGCTCAGATTAGTCTGAGTTGCAAGGGGATTTGAGATGGAGAGCTGCATTGCTGTTGTTTGGCTTCGCGTTCGTGGTCGTGCCACATCTTCAAGGTGGGTGTCAGTTTGCTTCACGTATGAAATGGAGGGGTTTAAGATGGCCAATGATGCAGTTGTGGTCTGGTTTCTGGTCCGCGGTCGTGCCTCATCATCGGTGCAGGTTTGAGTCTGCTTTTTGCGTGGATGTGTGGTGGTGACATCATGTGTGGTCTTCGTGAGTGTGGGTCCAGTGTTGCTCCTTGTGCTAGGGATTCGTCTGTCAATAAGGCTGGGTTTCCAAATGGCTGGTAGGCGGGAGGTATCATCTCGTTTATTCATGCTGTGTGGGCGTTTTTCTATCTCGATGGCTTCTCTGATTATTCAGTTGTTAAAGTGTTCAGTTTTGGCAATAGTTCTGGTATTTTTAAAGTCAATTTTATGTCCTGTGGCTTTGAGGTGTTGGACCAGGGAGGAAGTTGGTTCCTCTTTTCTGACTGAGTTCTTGTGTTCTTCAATGCGTGCGCTTATTCTTCTGTTGGTTTGTCCGATGTATGTGGTGGGGCAGGCGGTGCATGGGATTTCATATACTCCTTGATTTTCTAACTCAATTTTGTCTTTGGGGTTTCTTAGGATGGTAGATATTTTTCGGTTGTGCAGAATGCTGTCTTGATGTTGTGTTTGTGGAGGATCTTGCTGATTTTGTCTGTGGTGCCTTTTATGTATGGGAGGAGGGCTTTGCCGTTTTCTTGTTCTATGTCTTGGATTTTAGTGGGGGTTTCTTTTTGGATTAAGTTGGTAATCTTATTTCTTTGGAATCCGTTGGATGTTAGTACATTAGTGAGAGTGTGTAGTTCGGTTTTTAGGTGTTGTTCGTCAGCTAAGCGTTTTGTTCTCGAGATGAGTGTCTTGGCTACGGAGTTGATCTGTGTTGGGTGGTGGTGTGAGAGTGCGTGCAGATAGCGGTTTGTGTGTGTTTTCTTCTGGTAGATGGTGTGTCCTAGGGAGCCATTGGATTTCTTGTAGACTAAGACATCCAGGAAAGGAAGTTGCTTGTTAGCTTCTGTTTCCATGGTGAACTGTATTTTGGGGTGTAGGCTGTTGAGGTGTGTGAGGAAGTTGTCTAGTTTTTCTTTCCCATGTGGCCAGATTATGAAGGTGTCGTCTACGTATCTGAGCCCGAGTTTGGGTTTATGATCAGATTTTTCTAGAGCTTGGGTTTCAAAGTGTTCCATGTAGAGGTTTGCAATGACAGGTGAGAGGGGTGATCCCATGGGTGCTCCTTCTATTTGTTTGTATTTTTGTCCGCTGTAGATGAAGTATGTGTTGGATAGGCAATGGTTGGTCAGATCTAGGATGTGCTTGGGGGGGTTATATTTGTTTTGGATAGCTGTCAAGGCTTCTTGGATTGGCACTTGGGTGAAGAGGGAAATGACATCAAAGCTCACGAGTAGGTCGCTGGGCTGTAAGTTTTGTTTCTTTATGATCTCTATGAATTGGAATGAATTTTTTACGTGTGAGGTGATGGATTCTGAATAGGGCTGTAGTTGTTTGGCGAGAAATTTGGCTAGGTTTTGTAGAGGTGAGCCTATGGAGCTGACTATGGGTCTAAGTGGAGTTCCTTCTTTGTGTATCTTGGGGAGACCATAGAGCTTAGGGCATCTGGATGACTTTTCTCTGGGAATGATTCTTTGCTGGATCTCTTCGCTGATGGGGGAGGCTTTTATTTTGGATCTAGTGGTTTTTTCCAGATAGGTGGTGGGATCTGTGGTTAGGGGTTTGTATGTGGAGTCCTGGAGTAGGTTGGTTAATTTGGTTTGGTAGTCAGATGTGTTCATAACCACCGTGGCGTTGCCCTTGTCTGCTGGTAGGATTATTATGCTGGTGTCTTCTTTCAGGTTAATTAGTGCTGTCTGTTCCTCTTTGTGTAAGTTGCTTTTGGGGGGTTTGCTGGTGCAGAGGATGTTGGTGATTTCGAGTCTGATTCTGTTAGCGTCGTCGGGGTTGATTTTGGTCAGGCTGGTTTCAACTCCGCATATAATGGTTTCAGTGGGGATGTGTTTGGGAGCGACTGCAAAGTTGAATCCTTTGGAAAGGACATTGGTTTCGGCTTTGGTGAGGATCCTGTCTGAGATGTTATGCACTGTTTGTTTCATGTGTGGCTGTGAGGGAGGAAGGGTTTGTTTCTGGCGTTCCTGTAGGCACGACCACGAACGCGAAGCCAAACAACAGCAATGCAGCTCTCCATCTCAAATCCCCCTGCAACTCAGACTAATCTGAGCACAACAGGGCCCCCACCCAAGCAGAGCACACACCCAGCCAATCAGAGCACAGCCAACCCCCCATCCAATCAGAGCACAGCCAAGCCCCTAACCAATCAAAACACACCTCCACCCAATCAGAACACAGCCAAGCTCCCATCCAATCAGTTCATACCTCCACTGGCAGTTAAAAGGAAGAAACAGCTGCGATCACACATTGCTTCTAGAAGCACGAGGCCGAAGAGACACCAGCCTGAAGATGACGAATGAGACTTCGTCGAAACGTCGCCAAGACACTTTCAATTTTACGCGGGAGAAAACCCGAATTACCAAAGACCTACATACAAACACCCGTGAAAACCTCAGAAAACAAATATCGTACCTCTACGGGGAGGAAATCTACCATCTGACCAGGACCTATGAAAAACTCGAAGTCCAAAGAGCTTCCATTCTATGTGACCTCGCATTCTTACGCAAATGCCGAGATCAAAATTTAATCCCCACATGCTTCCAATTGAAATTCCACCCCAACTCTGCAGCCACCAAACGCATCCTGAAAAGAACAGAGTTGGCCCTAATCAGAAATGAACTTCACACAAAAAGATTCCTCCTAGACTGAATCAACAAAGATCTCCTCACACTTCACCTCAAACTCAGCAACAAGATCCACCCCGCACTTTGGGACAAATCCAAACAACTCGCCGTCTGGAGAGCCGAAACACAGACCACCCTCAAGACAGACACACACCCCAACAAATTCCGAAGACTACAAGAACACCAGAAACAAACCCCTCCTCCCTCACAGCCACACATGAAACAAACAGTGCATAACATCTCAGATAGGATCCTCACCAAAGCCGAAACCAATGTCCTTTCCAAAGGATTCAACTTTGCAGTTGCTCCCAAACACATCCCCATGGAAACCATTATATGCGGAGTTGAAACCAGCCTGACCAAAATCAACCCCGACGACGCTAACAGAATCAGACTCAAAATCTCCAACATCCTCTGCACCAGCAGGCCACCCAAAAGCAACTTACACAAAGAGGAACAGACAGCACTACTTAACCTGAAAGAAGACACCAGCATAATAATCCTACCAGCAGACAAGGGCAACGCCACGGTGGTTATGAACACATCTGACTACCAAACCAAATTAACCAACCTACTCCAGGACTCCACATACAAACCCCTAACCACAGATCCCACCACCTACCTGGAAAAAACCACTAGATCCAAAATAAAAGCCTCCCCCATCAGCGAAGAGATCCAGCAAAGAATCATTCCCAGAGAAAAGTCATCCAGATGCCCTAAGCTCAACATATATATATGTTGATAAAATTCTTACAAGAAAAAAGGCGAACACCAGGATAAAAATAAACAAGGCTGTTTAATATAAACAGGCCTGTAGATAAAAGAGCACTTAGCTTTCGTCCGCCAAACTACGGACGTCCTCAGAGTTGGAGTGGGAGGCATTCTGGGAGGTGGCCTATATAGCCTCCTGCCTCTGCGCCCGGCTTCTCGAGCGCGTCATCGGCCCATTGGTTGTAATAGTCCACAATGTGCTGAGTTGGTCTACACCTGGCAATCTGTCAGTGGCCTTGCTGGTTGCCTTCAGATCCTCCTTCGCTTTCCTTGAGCGCGTACATGCACTCGGGGGGTGGCTGTCCAGCCGCCTTCGCTCCTTATCTCCTTCCTCTCCCGTTTTGGAGCGATCTCTCAACCTACAATTAAGACGCTCTGTGAGGCTGTCACCCTCCCCCAAGGCCGCTGTTGTCTCACCCGTAGCTCCCTCGCCCCAACCTTGTGAAGGATGGCCATTCGGGCATTCCTGCTCTCTGTTTCCCCCCCTTTTTTACTCTTTCCAAGCCGCTTCCGCACGTTCGTTTCAAATGCCCGATCATAACCCCTTGTTAGTCCATCATCTCCTCCCATGGCAGTCATCGCCGCTTCACCTATAGCCCTATCTCCCCACTCCTGCAGGGAGCTGTCCAATTGTTGTGACTCCTGATTCCCCTCCCCTTCTTTTGCCGGTTTGCTATCCTCTCTGGGGATCGCCACCTCCACGTTTGTAATTCCATCCCCCTGCTTTTGCAAAGGGCGGGCTGGCCGTCTGCTCCGTGGGTCACCGCGTTGTCTCTCCCACCTTCTGAGGGTCTGGTAAGCCGGTAGGAGGTCTATATGTCGGTTAATAGAGTTCTCATCAGACAGCCAGGCTTCTTTAAGAAGGCGGCCACCCTTGGTAGTCCCACGAGATATGGCCTGCGCATTGTCCAGATCGAATGATCAAGGCTGGCCATATGGGCCCACACTTGTGAGCGCTGCTCCTGCCTTTTAATTGCCAGTTCATGTTCATGGACCCTAGTCCTGAGTCTTTTGGTTTTTTCCCCAACGTAATTGCAAGGGCAGTTCTTGCAATTAATTCTATAAACTATCGAAGATCTTTCTTCATTGGGGAGAAGCTCTTTGGGATGCATGATCTTGGTTCTTAGGGTCTGCTCTGGTCTATGGGCAATGCTCACATTGTGGGGGGCCAGCAGACATGCCGTGGCCTCAGAAACACCACCGATGTAAGGTAAAGTTATGCATGTAGCTGGTGTTGTTGTTGCTCTGGAATGTTGGACCCTGTGAGGTTGGTGTGGTCTGCTGTAATGTCTCACAAATTCCGTAGGGTAGCCATTGAGCCTGAGGATGCGATACAGATGTTTTTTCTCTTCAATTTTGGCTCTACCTGTGCTGCAGTGGGAATTAGCACGTTTGAATAAAGTCCTGACACAGCTAATTTTATGTGCTACAGGGTGATTACTCCTGTAGTGTAGCGTTCTGTCAGTGTGAGTGGGTTTGCGATAAACAGACGTGCATAGAGAGCCATTAGGGTGCCGGCTGACAAGTACATCCAGAAAGGCAAGTGTGCCTTGGGTCTCTTCTTCTGCTGGGAAACAGATGTCTGGAAATACCGAATTCAATTGTCCCAAGAATTTGGAACTATCTTGTCTTCTGATGACTGCAAAAGTATTGTCCATGTAGCGTGCCCAAAATTTGGGGCGGTACTTGGCCATGACTATCATCTCCAACCGCTGTAACACCGCCTCTGCAATAATGCCTGAGATGGGAGATCCCATAGGAGATCCCTTTTATTTGCTCGTATGTGACGCCCTGGAAGATGAAATATGTTTTTAGGCATAAAGATAGCAACTGTACCAGGTCATCAGTATGGAGAGAATCTGGATGCTGTTCCTGCTCCTCTTGCAGGCGGTCCTTTATAACCATGACTGCCAGATCTTGGGGGATGGAGGTGAAGAGTGAGGTGACGTCAAAGGAGATCATTACCTCATCTTTCTCTATCCTTAGGGGCTTTATTCTCTCAAGGAACTCCTCAGCGGATTTCACCGTGGTCTCGTTGTTATCGACCAGGTGACCAATGCGATCGCTAAGCCATTTGGCTAGTCCCGAAGTTGGTGTGCCTCTGAAGGACACAATGGGCCGTAGGGGAATGCCCACTTTGTGTGCCTTTGGGAGGCCATAGAATCTAGCCATGGCCGTGTCGCTGGGGCATATCTTCCTCAGCATCTCGTCATTGATTTTCCTTCGACGTTTGAGATTGCTGAGTACTTTGTTAATGCGGTTTATATGTGTCATCATCGGGTCTTTGGTGATGACTTTGTAGGCTGTGGTGTCATTAAGTAGCGCCAGGGCTTTATCAGTATATGCTGATTTGTCCATGACCACCGTTGCCCTGCCCTTGTCAGCTGGCATGACGACAATGGTGTTGTCCTTTTTTAGTTGTTCCAGGGCAACTTCCTCCTCTCTAGGGAGCACCTGACATTGTTTGTGGCCTATCAACAGGCCTGTCTGTTGAGAACTCTATTAACCGACATATAGACCTCCTACCGGCTTACCAGACCCTTAGAAGGTGGGAGAGACAACGCGGTGACCCACCGAGCAGACGGCCAGCCCGCCCTTTGCAAAAGCAGGGGGATGGAATTACAAACGTGGAGGTGGCAATCCCCAGAGAGGATAGCAAACCGGCAAAAGAAGGGGAGGGGCATCAGGAGTCACAACAATTGGACAGCTCCCTGCAGGAGTGGCCAAAACTGAACACTTCAACAAGAGAATAATTATGGAAGCCATCGAAATAGAGAAACACCCCCACAACATGAATAAACGAGATGATACCTCCCGCCTACCAGACATCTGGAAACTAGCCCTAGTCAACAAACGAGTCCCTAACACAAAGAATGACACTAGACCCACACTCACGAAAACCACACAGGATGTCACCACCACACATCCACGCAAAAAGCAAACCCAAACCCACACCGATAACGAGGCACGACCACAAACCAGAAACCAGACCACAGCTGCATCATTAGCCATTTCAAACCCCTCCAATCCATACATGAAGCAAACTGACACCCACCTTGATGATATGGCACGACCACGAACGCGAAGCCAAACAACAGCAATGCAGCTCTCCATCTCAAATCCCGCTGCAACTCAGACTAATCCGAGCACAACAAAGCCCCCACCCAAACAGACACACCCCCATCCAATCAGAGCACAGCCAACCCCCCATCCAATCAGAGCACAGCCAAGCCCCTAACCAATCAGAACACACCTCCACCCAATCAGAACACAGCCAAGCTCCCACCCAATCAGTTCATACCCCCACTGGCAGTTAAAAGGAAGAAACAGCTGCGATCACACATTGCTCCTAGAAGCATGAGGCCGAAGAGACACCAGCCTGAAGATGACGAATGAGACTTCGTCGAAACGTCGCCAAGACACTTCCAATTTTACGCGGGAGAAAACCCGAATTACCAAAGACCTACATATATATATCTATACCTATAATAAAGGTAAAAAAGGATATATGCAGTGTTATCTTCATTTTAGATATCGAAAGGGTTTTGTGGCTCCCAGTGTTTTGTTTTCGGGTCCAAGTGGCTCTTTGAGTGTTTTGGGTTGCCTACCCCTGCCCTAAACCATCCCCATCCTGGGAGCCAACTGGTAAGAAATGAAAATATACCATTGAAAACCTCCCATACAGTATCAGTAGAAATCTTCAGATCTTTAGGGTAATTCCTAATCCCTTCTTCCATGAGATAGATGGTATGACTAATGTTAACTTGATAATCAGTTATAAAAGTGCAGCAATGTGAGTGGACTAAAGCACACACACCTCCTTTTGCAGCCAGTACCATATCCAATGCTTGACGATTCTGTACCACTACCTCCCGTATTTCCCCCTGTTCCTTACTGAGTTGTGTAAATGCCTGTAGGGTGTGGTTAAACATTTCCTCTGTCCAGTCACCCAATTCTATAATAGAGTTATAATTTAAACCAACTCCTATAGCTGGAATTAACGCTCGTGCAATAGCATTGCCCAGGTCATGAGGTACAGAATGGTGTTCAATATGTTCTTCATGCTCAAGGTGGTCCTCGTCCCGCCAATTGCGGATGCGAAAGTTCCAATCATGATGTTGGATAATACGAACAGAGGGAAAGATAATTCCTATGGTACATGTACCAGACCAATAAGCTGGTAAATATTTATAGGCAAACCGACCACAAAGAAACCACCAGTCCGGGTGGTTAGCAAGATAAATGCCTGGTTTACCTTCCAACCCCTCAGGCATATAAGCTCTAACACCAGACATATAAGCCATGAGTCCCATTGCTGCAAACAAACTACAGAGAGCAGAGGGGTCCTTTTTATATTCAAGGCCAAAGGTCTGATGACATCTATGCCAATCGTCCCACATGCTAGTACTGACCTTCCATGTGACTGTGCAAGGTGCATAGATCCCTAACTTATATCTGGAAGAAGAATTAAAATGACTAAGGCAAACTGCTGCAGGGTGCTGTGTATGAGCCCCTAATTTAGCAATCCGCAGCTTTCCTGCCCCAAACACAGGAAGTGTCCATCCCCTAGTTACATTGTTCATGCTGAACATAAAAGCCCCTAAGGGTGTAGCCTCCATGACCAATCCATGTGTACCAGTGGAGGGGTATGTGTGTGCAGATCCAGCAATCTGTTACATTCAAAAGCTCAACCCATGCTTGCATATTCTGTATATGGGCAGCCCCAAATCCCTAAAGAAGGACTGGGAAATTGGGGACCAACTTGGCTTTCTATTTTACTGGGAAGGACAGGGAATGATGTTTGTAATTCTCCAGACAGTTCAGGCACAGACTTAGGATCCCCAGAATCAGAAGGAGGTGGCTGTTGTGCCAAGATGTGAGCAACTGAAAATGGCAGAACCCCCTCCTGATGTCTGGTTTCTCCCAGAGGCAGCAAATCAGAAGTCTTACCTTGGGCTTTATTGAGCAAAGTACCCCTTTTAGGTCCAGCCACAGCATTATGGGAAACCTCTGGCTGAAGTCCTGGAACTGACTTGCCAGGGTGAGATACACGTGAGGGGGCCTTTGGGTTCTCCTGGCCACATTCCTTCCACAAGGCCCCATGTACATGTAGAACATTAAAAGCAAATTTACTATCTGTAAAGATATTAACAACCACACCCTTTGATAATTCCAAGGCCCTTGTCAAGGCAATGAGTTCAGTCTTCTGAGCTGATGTACCTGCAGGGAGAGCTGCTGCTTCCACCACCTGATCCAATGTGACCATGGCATAGCCAGCTAGGCTTTCTCCCTGATTTATAAAACTGCTGCCGTCTGTATACAGGTCCCTGTCTGCTTCCTCCAATGGCTGGTCAGTTAGATCTGGCCGGCCAGAAAATACTTCTGCAATAGTTTGCGCACAATCATGATCACTATCCTGTTCCAGTTGGGGAAGAAAGGTCGCTGGATTGAACCTGCTACTGCGCTTAATATGAACTTGTGGGTTGTCAAGGAGCATGATCTGATACCACTCTAGTTGGGAGGCTGTAAGCCAATGGCCCCCCTTGGATGCTAACAAATCCTGGATGGAATGGGGTGATTCCACTGTGATAGAGGCCCCAAAGGTTAATTGTTCAGCAGCTTCCAAAAGAAGAACAGCAGCTGCAGCAGCCCGAAGGCATGCTGGTCATCCTTGAGCAACAGGATCCAGTTGTGTGGAAAATAAGCTACAGGGTGAGACCAAGTACCAAGGGTTTGAGTAAGGACCCCAGCAGCCACCCCTTTACTCTCAGCCACATACAAGGTGAATGGTTTAGGACGAGAAACTTTATAACCCCAGTAACAAAGAGAATTTAACAAAGAAACTGAATTTAAAAGACAATCGCCCTCAGTGGGGGCAGCTACTAATAAGTCATCGACATATTGTAACACTACAGTAGTAGTGTTTTCCACAGGCCTCCATGTAGCTAAATCAGAGGCCAGGACAGTACCAAAAATAGTAGGGCTATTCTTGAATCCTTGAGGTAGAACAGTCCAGCAAAGTTGCCTATGTTGCCACTGAAAAACAAAGAGGGGCTGGCTAACACGAGCTAAAGGGACACAAAAGAAAGCATCTTTCAGATCAATAACAGTGTACCAAGTAAGATGTGGACCCAGTTGTGAAATCAGCGTATAAGGGTTAGGCACCATTTGATGTAATGTCACAGTGAGTGCGTTTACCACTCTCAAATCCTGGCAGAAATGAACCGAGCCATCTGGCTTTTGAACAGGCCATATTGGGGTATTATAAGGACTAACAGTTTCCCTTAGAAGCCCATAAGCAAGGAAATTAGTAATAATAGGCTCCAATCCTTGTAAAGCCTCCAAACTAATTGGATATTGATGAATGGAGACTGGCAGTGCATCAGGGTGCAAGGCTATTTCCACTGGAACTGCATTAATAGCCCGGCCAGAGAGCCCTGAATACCATATATTAGGGTCAACAAAGCAATCTAACAAGCCAGGACACTCGTGTGTATCCTCAGATGAGGAAATCTGAAGGGTCAGGACATGCCAGGCTTGTTCAGGGGGAACTGATAATTCAACCTGGTCCCCTTTGAAAGAAATAGTTGCCTGTAACTTAGCAAGTAAATCACGCCCTAAAAGGGGTATAGGGCAATCTGGAAGATAAAGAAATTGATGAGTAAGGCGAGTATCACCAAAAGAACATTCTAAAGGGTCCAGTATTGCTGCTGACATAGATTGATCACTGGCCCCAATAACCTGAAAGGTTTGCGAGGAAGAATTTCCAAGTGGCTTATTTAATACAGAACGTGATGCCCCTGTATCAATTAAAAAAGGTATTGTTTTCCCTCTGACTTTAAACTTTACCAGGGGTGCAGAGGGAGAATCATTCGAAAGGGCAGGGAGACAAAGGCCCCCCAGCCCCTGACTCTCCTAGTACTTAAGGAGTAACACGCCCTATAGGACAGTTGGGAAGGGAACGTAAAGGATATTCCCTGCCCCAGTGGCCAAATCTCTTACATATACGACACTGGTCTTGCCTTAGGGCAAAAGACTGCATTGGATGTTCTGGGGGTGCCTGGAATCTTGGTGACATCATTCTACCTTTCTCCCCAGGGGACCCTACTGGTCCTCGCCATCCTCTTCCGCGAGTTCCACTTCTTCCCCCACCCCTAGGGGCGCCCATTGTAAAGCTTGAGCCAGCAAAACAACACTTCGTTTTTCATCCCTCTTGACCCCTTTGGCTGTAACTTCCGGTCTTGATACATAGGTTTTATAAGCTACTTTGAACAATTTTCCAATCGTGTCAGCTGAAGCCCCTTCCAGTTTCTGTAATTTGCGCCTAATATCTGGAGCAGTCTGCCCAATGAAGAGCATGTTCACCAAGCGGGAATTCTCTGGAGCTTCTGGATACAAATCACTATATTTCCTGAAAGCTTGGTACAGGCGCTCAAGGAAGTCACTGGGGCTCTCTGATGGCAATTGATGAACATCATATATTTTTCCCAAATTTTTCTGTTTAGGGTTAGCAGTCTGTAATGCAGTGACAAGAAGGTCTTGAAAGCCTTTTAAATATTCATAATCTTTGCTTCCATAAGTATCAATGACCCATCTAGGGTCAGTTTCAGGATAAAGGACCTTCCTTTCTTCAGCTAATCTTTTGGCAGCATTTCCCACCAGACGTCTTTCTTCTGATGTTAAAAAGACATCCAGTATGGCTTGGAGATCTGCCCAATTAGGGTTATGTGTTCGAATGATAGACAGAACCAATTCAGAATATTTATGTGGGGCTGCAGTATAAGAACCTAATCTATCCTTCCATGCATAAAGATCAGATGTGGAGAAGGGGGTATGAACCAGGACCTTATTAGTGTTCCCCCTTCCAATAGCTACCTGCTCTGTGAGGGGATAAATCCCCTTATAAGGTGGCAGAGCAGAAGACAAAGCAGGAAGAGGTGGTGCTGTGGGACGTTGCCACAACCCAGTCTTTAAGCATCTGCTTATCTCTTTGTAAAATCCAAAAAAGTGCATAATAAGCTTGTTGATCATGATCCATGCCTCTTTGAGCATAATCTCCCATAGCTTCAAAAAACCCAAATCTATGGACCCCCCCTTTTGGCCAAACAGTAGGTATATCCTGATGCCAGAGGGCATTATACTTGATCAGAGTTTCAATTTTCATAGCCTGACGGGTTTTGAGCTTATCAAAGTTCCTGATAACACACCAAGGGGGCTGAGGGCACATGCTTGGGTTTTATTCATGTTAACAGGTTTACCCTGGGCTGAACCCATGTGTCTAAATCTTTCACACCACTTGCACAGCCTGTTGGGCCACAAGAGATCCACCACTCCCCTTGCTATGCAACTTCCCCCGGTCAACGATTCACCCTCGCGGGGGGGCTGCGGGCGGCTGGAGATGGTATCACGCCTAGGCCTGGTCAACAGCGGGAAATATATAAGGAACAACCACAACCACAAACCACACACCACTCGCAACCCGTTGGAGCACGAGAGTACAATGTCAAGCCCCTTGCTTTCTAAGCACCCCAGAATCCTCAAAAAGAGGGCAGAACCCCCCAAAGAGGGGGGAACCCCCAAAAGAGGGGGGGCTTAGGTGCGGCTGGCAAGAACCCTTCTGCCCCGCTCTGGTCAACAGTGGGATATGATTCAAGGAAACAAACACACGTTTTCACATATATATACACACACACTGCCTTGGGCAAGCCTGTGCAGTAAAGCAATATATACTTACTTCAGCCCTCCCGAGTATGCAGAAACCGAGTGAAGGCAACAACCACACACACAAAAAAAGTTCCTGTTTAAAAAAAACCACAGTGAAGAGTCAAGAAGGGGGGGCGCCTCTAGGAAATCCCAGAGCACGCTTGGCGCCTTCCCCTTCCTGAGCCTCCCTAGGACCAAGCACCTCTCCTGCCTGGCTCACCAAAAATGATGTGCAGGTTCTGAGGTTTTGCTGGTAAAGAAATACAGGAAACTAGAAGTTACCTTCAAGTTTACGTGTTTATTCAGCTGAATAGAGACGGGCTTCTGTACAAAAGCCCCAAAAGCCCCAAATAGCAAAGAAAGCTTATTCTTATAGTCACTTTGGTTACATAAGCAATTCACCCAGCTAGGCTGGCACACATAAGATTAATACTTCGCCTTTTAAGGCTGGCACACATAGATAAAAAAGCAGAAGTAGCTAGTATGTTCTCTCAAGGGAGTTTCCCCAAGACCATATGTTCAGTCTTGGCTGGTGTGGGTGTTGTCCCAAGATGCCAGATGTTATTGGGTGGGTTTAGAACATAGCATGTTTCTTTGCTGTCCTTTCATGACCCTTCATTCTTAGGCCTACAAGTGACCAGAGACAGAGGGGCCATCTGTATATTGATACTGTCCCCTGAGTCCTGGTCACCAGGATCACCTGCCCTCCATCCCCGGAGCCTGGCTGGTAGAGAGCCCCTCTGACCGCCCCTAACTCTCAGCCCTCTGTGCTCCCACCAGCTCCTGGCGAGACTCCAGGCTGGCCCCAAGGAGGCTCCTGCAGGGAGGAGGTGGTGGGAGGGAAAATGGGGCTCAGGTGCCCCACCTGCCGGGGCTGGGGACAACAATGCCTGACCTGGGCACCAGATGGTGGGGCAGGACAGGGGCTTGAGTGACAGCTGTCTGTTCAGGTGAGGGGAGGGGGGAGCCAGGAGGCGCAGAAGGAGCCTTTTGTGTTGGAGGGGCAGGAGTGCCTGGGGAGGATGCGGGAGGGAATCAAAGCCAGCTGAGGGACTTTCTGCCAATCACTGGAGTTTTAATCCCACCTTCAAAATAAAGGTGGGGCCAAGTGACTTGGAGCCAATCATCAGGGGACTGAGTTCTAGTCCTGCCTTATGCATGAAAGTCAGCTGGCTCTGCGTTCTAATCCTCAGACATGAAAACTTCCTGAGTGACTTTGGGGCAATCACCAGGAGGCTCTTGAGTTCCAGTCCCACCGTAGTCCTTTTTGATTGGGGTGTGAAACTTGGAAAAAAATTCTCAGATTAATGTGGGATACCAGAATTAGGGATTCCTAGATAGTGAGATGGCTGAGTGTCCAATATTGTGTGGTGTCATGGAGGAAAGTGAAATTGTGCGGAAACACTTGTACCATGCTGGGCAAAGCCCTAAGTCTCTGCCTTCTGCTTGT
This sequence comes from Azemiops feae, assembly GCA_023970755.1. Lineage (NCBI taxonomy): Eukaryota > Metazoa > Chordata > Lepidosauria > Squamata > Viperidae > Azemiops > Azemiops feae. Next base: position 98,859 of record JALGBA010000496.1, on the reverse strand, counting down.
GGGCAAACCAGAGGCATCTCTGTGTGGTCACTGAGAATCTTAGACTGACCTTGGTCTGATCCATCAAAGCTTTTTTTACCTGCTTAAAACGGAATTTGCAAAGGGATTTGATCAGCAATTAGAAGCTATTCTGAAACCTCAGATTGATTATCGGTTCATCAGCAATCTGTGTGGCTGAAAAACAGAATAGCTTCCGTGGGTGTCTCTTCCTGCAAATCTAGATTTTCCCACCCTTAAGCACCTCCTTCTTGGACCTGGATGAATACACAGCATTGAACGCTCCTGCTTCAGTCCACACTACTCAGTCAATGATGCGGCTGCCTTCAAACACGATCCCTCCAGTCTCCTCCTGGGGAAAGTCTCATCTTGTCCAACCTTTCACAGACAAGCTAAGCTTGGAAGAGGAGCAGAGAAATGCTTTACGTACAAATTGTAGAGTGGGAAATTAAAGGGCCTGAAAACTCCTATTTTATTTCTCTGGTTGATGAAAAGGAAAATAACTACAGAGGAAATTTCTTAAGGGTACACACCAAAATAAAAACAATACCAAGCTGAAATCCCAGACAGCTGTTCTGCTCAACACTTTCTGCAAAGGAGGTTTTATCAGGAAATCAAGAAAGAACTCTATAAGAGGGATGAAGATTTCTCTCCCCAGCTGAAAGCCAGTCAAATGTGGCATTTCACATCATTCCGGCATCTCCTGGAGAAGATCAGGCAACCCGGTTGGTGCTTGGTTCCCACAACTTCTTCCTGACCTCTTTTCCTACTCGCTCTCTCTCACACAGACACTTTTAGCTGCTGTCAGTAGGAAAAAGTGCCCACATTATTTTTTATAAGGTGTCACATCCAGTAGCAAATTCCTCTGAATGACTTTCACAGAGTTCTCTTTAGCAAGATTTATTGAGCTGAAAGGAAAGGGAGCTACAAGAATTCCAGTCATTCAACATTTTCCCATTTTGAAACAAATAGATATAATTTTCTTTGACTCTTGCATACTATCTAAATGGAAAGAATATCTCCTTTCAAGTAAAAGGAAGTTTTAGAATTCTTCCAACTTCACATGTTATACCTCATGTTTTTATATTTATTCTAGCTGTAAGATGTTCCTTTGTGTTCAGGTCTGGCCTCAGAAGGATAATGTAGCACTTGGGGATGAAGATGCAGCCCAGCAGACCAGCACTGGAGGCCAGGATGGAGAAGACCTGAACAGCCACCATGTATTTCCCTTTGGTGCTCATGTATGTGGGCAGAAAAGTCACCCAGACACTGCAGAAGACCAGCATGCTGAAGGTGATCAGCTTGGCTTCATTGAAGGTCCCAGGCAGATTCCTGGACAGGAAAGCGACCATGAAGCAGATGGCAGCCAGGAAGCCCATGTAGCTGAGGGTGATGTAGAACATGACAACAGCCCCTTCGTTGCATTGCAGGATGATCTCTCCAGACTGCGAGTGGAGGTCAGAGTCAGGAAATGGGGGAGAAACTCCCAGCCAGAGGGAGCAGATGATCATTTGGATTGTAGAACAAGAAAGGATGATGGAGTTGGCCAAGCTCTTCCCCAACCATCTCTTCACTTGGTTTCCTGGTTTTGTGGCCAGGAAAGCCAGCACCACCATGATGGTTTTGGCCAAGAGAGAAGAAATGGCAACTGAGAAGATGATGCTGAAAACCGTCTGTCTGAGAAGGCAGGTGGCTTTCCTTGGTTGACCAATGAAGAGAGAAGTAGACAAGAAGCAAAGCAGGAGGGAGACCAGGAGGATGTAGGAGAGGTCCCGGTTGTTGGCTTTGACAAGGGGAGTTTCGAAGTATTTAATGAAGATAATTAAAACAAGGGCTGTGGTTAGGAACAAGAGTAGAGCAAAAGAGACCAGGATAATGCCCAGAACTTCTTCAAAAGACAGGAAGGTTATAATTTTGTTGATACATCGGACTCTGTCCATATTTGGATATTTATCATCCGAACACATGGTGCATTTTTCTGTATCTGAGAAAGTCAAAAACCAGTATTTCTTTAATATTCTGCTTTTTTACATTTCAAGAAATACCTTTTTTGGGACAAATGTTCCAGGAACATTTTCCAAGATGTGTTGCTTAACCATTCCACAAGAAAAAAACCTGATAATATAATTTTCTAATACCTATGTAGCTACAGTATCTGAAATTGGAGGATTTATAGTTCATTTTGAATAAACAAAAAAGAGTTGAGCTTCAATGCATGTTTTAATTTGCATTTTCATCAAAATGCTGTGGATAAATCTAGTTCCACAAAGCCTGACCTTTCCTCTGGTGTCACCCACTTTCCTGAGTGGAGATGGTCTCCTCCGGACAAGGAATGCAGTCATAGCAGCAAACTGGCTCTCCTTCTCGCACCCGCTTGACAAATCCAGGATGACAATTTTCCACACATTTGGACTGTGGCAGAGACTATGAAGAAACAATAGGAATGCCAAAGGAAATACATTAGGGCTCACAATCCATGGAAAAGGAGAGGAGAAATGGACATTAGACAAGTAGATTCTGGGCTTCACTTAGGTGAACATGAAATCTCTGACTCCTTCCAAACAGGTGTAGGAGATGGGACCATGGCAGATTCTTTCTTTAGTTCCTCCCTTTTCCTTCTGGCATAACACATTGCAATAAAGTCCTTTTCTACTTAATAAAGTCTGGAGGGAGGGAATTCAGAAAAGATTGAAGCATTAAGTGACAAATAATCGGTTCCTCCTAATGGTTGTATTAAAGGCATTCCTCTACTTTTCATACATCCATGGCTATGATGATCTACTCATATTAAATTTTTGAATAAATTTGTTGTCGAAGATTTATTAAATTGCTATTTTATTAGATTTATTTAAGTTGAATAAAATGTGATTAAGAAGGAAACTTCTGATCAGTAGGATCTGGAAAGGTTTCTTCTGGACTACATAAAGCCTTGCAAAGCTGCTCCCCTTTCACACTCGTTCAAAACAGTCTCCCAGTTAAGATATAAAGGAAAAATTCCTCATAAATTGTAGCTGTCAACTTTAAAGCAGATGTTCTTTCTTGATTTGTATTTTTATTTGTTCAATTCCTATGGCTGCCATGCTGCTGAAATAAGATTAAGGGTGAGGGCTCCTTGGCGCTCTCTGAGCTTGCTTGTTTGCTTACAGATGGTTCATTACCCAAACTGGGGAACATCATCCATACTGGTCAGCTAGCACTGATGATGTTACCTAGTTTGGGTAATGAAACGTCTGCAAGAAAACAAGCACGCTCAGAGAGCATCAAGGACCCCTCATGTCAACCCTGAGCTACAATATTCTCCTTTATTAAGACTAAAGGTTTCTGCATAGATTCTAGAACTCTAGTGAGATTGAGGTGAGATCATGAGAACGTGTCCCTGAAAAAGATGAAATCTTTGGCTGCAACTGATGGGACCTGAGTGTGAGTCCTGTGTCAGAAGGAGATATTTCTAAGGCCCCGCCAGTTATCCAAGAAAAGGTCCTTTGTGTTGAAGAACTGCAATTAGGAGACTCCAAATTGCATTGAAAGACAGACCCACATTTAATATTAGTTAAATTGTGCGACTCTTTTTCGCCCAGGGGAAGTGAAGGAAGCTAAGACTCAGGATAAACAATGCCATTCAAGGGATTTTCAGATGAAGACCGTCTTAATAGCCAAAGGCCAAATCTAACTAGCCTTTCCTGTCAAACTCTCTCTCCTGATATCAGGAAGATCTTTTCTTTCAATGAAAGTTGTGTTTAGGTGTTTCAGGTTTCTGGGTCAAGGGATTATCAGTCATTTTATGTGAACTGAAAGTCTTGGGCCTCCTTCCTGGAGCAGAAGCCCAATTGCTCCCCCCAGTTTGGTGAAAGACAGATATGGCTAACTTTGACCATGTCTGGACTCCTTAAAAATGTCACAGACCATGGACCTGCCCTTTCAGGGAGCCATTTTCCAATGGCCTCTCCCTAAGCAGGACAAGATGAAGCTTCTCTCCCAATGGGACCACCGGAAGCTCCATCCAGTCATGATTCAATTTCATCACATTCAGTCCAAACCTCAATTCAGGGTCTGTTTAACAGAATTCCCTCCCACTTTGCTATTTGAGGACAAGCAAACCTGACCTTATTAACAACACAACCTCCAGCATTTGAGGGTTTCTCATCCCAGGCTGGACATGGCTGAATCAGCTAGAAACAGTCTTCAATATTACAGCAGCTGAAGAACACCTTGGTCAATAGTACTGAAGCCTCCCAAGTGGTCTATAGAAAGAAAACTGTAAGGTTTCTGCTCCCCATGTTCAATTCTCAGTGAAGGTCACTGACCCTGGTAACTAGCCTTAGTCCACATGAAATGGGTCCCAAATCTTTGGAAAAAGAGGAAAGACACCAAAATTTCTCTGACCTTGTTGAGCAACTTTAGCTGTGAAAGAGCATATTCATCGATAGTAAGTCTCTGTTTTTCCAAACTCCCCATTATCTGCTCAATGGGATCCTCCTCGGGGAGAATCAACCAGCACAGGATTCCCAGATCTGCTGCTACATCTCCATTTTGATCCAAGTACAGTTTTTTATCAGAAATATTGCAAAACTCATTCTTCTGCAGGAAAGGATGGAACTACAAGGGGAACATCAAGGAATTTTAAAATCTGAAAGCCTTTTTTAAAATCCCATTTAGCCTTTAACACATTTGAATCTTTCTTCTGCAGTTGTCTAACATCAAAATATGCTTATTTAGAAAAACAGGTGCTTCTGCTATCTTCATAAATAAAAAAGAAAGGTTCAGCAAAATTTCTCACCCATATACTGGCAAAATATATATTAACAAAATATAATTGATGCAATTGGTAAGTTATAGGAAATATTCTAGAGCAGGTCACAAAAAAATGAATCATAGAAAAAAAGAGATTATTCATAAACGCCTGGAAAACATTAGGTTGATTATGAGAAACTGTTCATTTAGTGACCGTGCAAAGTTACAAGGGCACTGAAAAGAGTGACTTATGACAGTTTTTCAGACGCTCATTGCAGCATCCCAGGGTCACGCGATCAAAATCAGAATTCCTGGCATGTACTTATGATGGTTACCAGTGTTTGAGGGTCACGTGATCTCCTTTTGGGACTTCTGACGAGCAAAATCAACAGGGAAGCCGGATTCACTTAACAACCATGTTACTGACTTAACAACTGCAATGATTCACTTCACAAGAAAAGGCAAGAAAGGTTGTAAAATGGGGCAAAACTCACTTAACAACTGTCTTGCTTAGCAACAGACATTTTGAGCTCCATTGTGGCTGTAAACCCAACACTGCCTTGTGCAGCCTCTTCCAGCAACTGAGGAAAGCTGCAGAGAAGCTCCAGGTCTCTTCAATGCTGTTCCAGAGGGAGGGAAATGGGGAAAGGAGCTCAGCCACAAGAGAGGAGATTCCGGCTGAATGAGAGGAAGAACCTCCTGAAAGGAGGAGCCGTTTCAGAGCTGAGCCCTTAAAGCAGAGGAGTTCAGCCTCCCCTTCACTGATGACGCAAAGACTGAGCAGCCATCAGTGGGAGAAGCTTTAACTGGGATACCTGCAGAGAGGAGGGTTGGGCTAGATGCTCTCAGGGTGTCCTTCAAAGTTACAAATGTAAAATTCTACTATGCTAATCACAAATGCATGAGTATATTTAAAAATGCATAGATCCTTTTAAAATTAGCAGCGTTTAAAACCAAAATGTATCTGTTATGGTGCCTGCGGTTTAGAAGATTATGTCTCAAGCAATTAGATTGGCCAAACCTGTTGATCTTTTGCAGCATAAGAAGGTTGAGACGGTTCCCCTCCTTCCCCCCTGGATTCCCTCTCCAAAGGAACCGAGATTACTGGATCCATATTGGGACCCCCCATACCTGCCATGGCTGCAGCCTTGGAGTCCCCAAGATCTTTTCTCCCTCCTTCCTTCTCCTCCTCAATCTGGAGGAATAGGCGGCATTCAAGGCCTGGGCCAGAGTCTTCATGACAGTGTAGAAATGGTAATAATTTGGGATCCTTTCCCTGTTCCTTTTCTCCTGGGTCTCCAGTGGGGCTTTCTGGGTGCATCTTCTCCGGCCTTTGACAGAAAAGACGTGCTTCGAAAGAGAACAACGGAAATAATGATCTTGAAATTGATCTTTCACAAAGAAATGGGATTCAAAGGAATCATCCATTGGCCTCTTATTTGGCACAAAATTAAAGCTCCAAATACTATGGATGTATTTGAATAGTCTGTGCTTTTTCAATATATATGTTCCCAAAACTGTACTGATCCAGACTTTCCCTTCAATGGGTCCTGTCAAATTCCCAAGGGCAAAATGGAAAGAAAGAATTCTGTCCGTAATGTGAGTATATTCCAGGAAATGAACAAAGACGTTGACTTGTCTCCACTTAGTGAGGGCATCTCTGAGGCCTGCTGTAGATCTAGTTTTTGAGAAGAGTTGTGATATAACCACACAAATTCCATTTCTGACAAGCATAGGAGGGAAAGTCCTCATGAAATTCTCTCCATTATCTGTGTCTGAAGCAAAGAGGCCAATCAAGGTCCATCTAAAATGGAGGAGTAGTTGGACAATTGCTGGGTAGTGGAATCCTTGTTTGGGGACCATCCGGTGGAAAAAGGGCAATTTCCTTTTATCACTCAGAGCCTCTGAAGCAGTAAGATAACTGATCTGAAAAAGCAATGAAGAAAGCTGTGTTATATTGGGGGTCAGATAAAGTCCAAAATATTAGCTTTTAATAAATTCAACTTGGTTTTGATGAACAAATTAAACAGATAATTGTTGATTAGCCATTATGCCATATCAAGAACCAGAATATTAAATACAAAAAATTAACAACATTGTATATAAAAATTGAATACAAGAAACAAATGAAATAAAAAAGAATAAGAATAAAAAATATGAATCGTATTTCTGTATCACCCCTACAATTTATTGCAACCAGACCCACATATGTAGAGGTGAAGTGAATTGTTTTGTTCCAATAAAGGCTGTATTATATGTAAATGTTTAATTCTAACTGCAGAGTCAACATATTGCTTTAACAAAAGTATCTCAAAAGGTAGTTTGTCTAATGTGCAATGCAGGATTCTGATCTCTCTCTTTCTTATGCAGTTGACATTCAATATTCTAGATTCTTGGTGAAGCAATCTTTTGATTTTTTTTATTTCTGTCCCACCTTTTTATTTTTTCATTCGTTCTCTAGTTATATAAGAGATGGGGAGGTCACAGCTTCTAATATAATTTGTCAGTTGCAGAGTCCAAGAGGGCTTTATTTGCAATATTGTACGTTCCAACATAGAGAACTTTGGGACTCTGTCAGGTTCCAGAGGTTTAACTGTACACCAAGATTTACAGCCATGGGGAAAAGAAAGGACGCCCTCTTTGAGTTCTGTGGTTTTACGTATCAGGACATAGCAAAAAGCATCTGGTCTTAAGCAGTTCTTAAAAGTAGGGAAAAACAACCTCAGATGAACAACAACACATGACATATTACACCATGTCATCATTTATTTTACAAAAAGAAAGGCAAAATGGAGAAGCCGTGTGTGAAAGACGAAGCACACCCTGACTGCTTCCATAGGTATGAAGAGGCTAAGAGGTAACCTGGTGCTGCTGATCAAGTGACCTTGATTAATTGATCATCAGCAAGTGTGACTGCCTCTATAAAAGCCAAAGTTTCAGGAGTTTGCATTGGGTGTTAACACAATGCCAAAAGGTAAAGACATCAGCAATGATCTTGGAGAAGCAATTGTTGCTGCCTATCAATCTGGACAGGGTTACAAGGCCATTTCAAAATAATTTAAAGTCCATCATTCTATAGCGAAGAAGATTATTCACAAGTGGAAGACATTCAAGGCAGTTCCCAATCTGCCCAGGAGTGAACATCCCAGCAAGTTCACCCAATGCTCAGATATATTACAAAAAATCAAGAGTTCCACCTCAGACTCTACAGGCCTCAGTGAGCCTGTTAAATGTTCATGGCAGCAGAATTAGAAAAAGACTGAACAAGGAGGGTTTCTTTGGAAGGGCTGCCAGGAGAAAGCCTCTTCTCTCGAAAAAGGACATGGCAGCCCGGCTGAGGTTTGCCAAGTTGCATCTGAACAAATTGCAAGACTTCTGGAACATTCTCCTTTGGACGGAAGAGACCAAAGTGGAGAAGTTTGGCCATAACACACAGGGCCACATCTGATGAAAACCACACACAGCCTATCAGCACCAACATGCCATACCAACTGCCAAGCACGGTGATGGAGGGGTGAGGATTTGGACTTGTTTCACAGCCAGAGGACCTGGGCACCTTGCGGTCATTCACTCCGCCATGAACTCCTCTGGGTACAAAAGTATTCCAGAGCCAAATGTGAGGCCATCTGACCGACAGCTGAAGCTTGGTGGAATTTGGGTCATGCGAGAGGACGACGATTCCAAGCACACCCACAAACTGCTGAAGAAGAAAAGAATCCAGGCGTTGGAATGGCCCAAAGTCCAGACCCCAACCCAATTGAAATGCTGTGGTGGGACCTCAAGAGAGCCATGCAGAAACAAATGCCCACAAACCTCCATGAACTGTAGCCACGTTGTAGAAAAGAGGGCCAAAATTCCTCTCACAACAATGTGATGGATTGATGAAGTCATACAGAAAATGATTTCTTCAAGTTATTGCTGCTAAAAGTGATTCTTAAAGCTATTGCATCATAAGGTGCATTTAGTTTTTCAAACATGGCTTCTCCATTTTGGCTTTCTTTTTGTAAAATAAATGAGGAGATGGTGCAATATGTCGTGTTCTTCTTCATCTGAGATTGTAGTTACCTACTTTCAACAACTGCTAAAGATCTGGTGATTTTTATCAGATGTGCTGATGGGGAAAATCGCAGAACTCAAAGAGTCACATGGCTGTATTTCCCCTGAATTTAGACAAAGATGAAATTGCATAAATTCCCAATCCAGCTCTGAGTCAGCAACTGAAGTCCTTTTATCCATCCCCAAAACACTCCTCAGGTCCAATGATTGGGTTTATTCCAGTAGAGGCATATTTTAAGCCCTAAACTTCAGTTCAATATAAGGATTTGGGGGTAACTTTGGCATTATCTACTCTAATAATTGGGAAGAAAGCTGGATAGCTATGTTTTTTTTAAATTTAAGCAGTAGATTTAATCCTGCCCTTGCTCTAAGTGGGCTCCTTTGATGATGGCAGACCCAAGATTCAGTCTCAGATAAAAGTAATGCTGGGTAAGGAAAGGTGTTACTTGCTATATTGGCTACATTTGTTTTCCAAAGACCACAACTTTTGAATTTCATTTATCAATAATCAGAGAATTATTATGTCAGTAGGAGCCATGTTATCTCAAGAGTCTATACAATCTAACCCAGAGGATAACAGTACTGTATTACCAGTTTAAACCAAAGTGTATTTAGCAAGTAAGAGGCTCAGTGGCTTAAAGACACTGAATCTGTTCCAGCAGTTCGAGTTCTGTCACTGCATGGCGGGGTGAGCTCCCGTCGCTTCGCCTCAACTTCTGCCCACCTAGCAGTTCGAAAGGCTGTGACCACGCTAGTAGATAAACAGGCACCACTTTGGTGGGAAATGTGGCGTGTTTCATGCAGACTGTTGAGCGCTTGTCAGTGCTGGACTTGCTCGGATGTGACACCCAACTGCAAGGTGACATCAGTGGTGAGAGAAGGCCTGGATGATGCCACAGGAGACCTCTCGTCTTTCTGGTGTGGACCTAGTTCACCCCCTGTGGGGCACCCTGGATGAGGTCATGAGCACAAACTGAATGGACTAGCATTCCTGGGCTGTGAAACAAATAATATATAGTCTCCTGGCTATTTATACCTTTCTTCTTCTCCTTGTGCCATATCCGTTATCGGACACTGGCGATCATGTTGGCGATCCTGTTTTTATCAGCAGCCGCACGAAAAAGTGCTGCTGAGTTTTGTCCAAACTAGTCCCTTAGATATAGTCTCCTGGCTATTTATACCTTTGTCATATGCTAAATAAATAAACAATTTAGCACTTTAGGCATGTACATGAGAATCCTTCCTTAGTCCTGGCAAGTCATTAATATCTAAATTGAATAAGAAGAGTTCAAATATGTACTCTTTTATGTTACACCTAGGTAAGTATCGATCCTTCTTCTTGTGGCTCCACTGCCCAAACCTCGCTCTCAAACAAGGGCTTGTGGAAAGGGCTTGGATCAGGGCCAACAGTCTGAGCTCCATTTTAAGGGAAATCAATTTCCTCCTTCATATTTCTCCATTTACTGCATCAAATGCTGCAGTAAAATCTATAAAGCCAGAAAACCATTGTTTACCCAACTGACATATTGTGTAATTAGCTATTTCAAAAGAAATCTGTTGTCAATATTAGATTATTAATTTATTCATTAGTTACTATACAGCTGTATGAAACTTTTTCCTCTACTTAAAACCTTCTTGTTCTTCTGCAAGGAATGCACATTTGTTCTACCCAACCTCAAGTTTACTTAAGAGGAACATGGTATATATTTTAGCCACAATATCCATTAGTCTAACTAACCTGTAATTGCTAGAGTCCTATTTATTCCATTTTGTTTGTATAAAGGAACACCACTATTGCCAACTTGAGTACAACTGGATATGTCAGGTATTATTTCTATGTGAAAAAGAACATGCCAATAGTTCACCCACAACTGGGGATAGTTTTTGAATAGCCATGAGAAAGTCCTCTACAGGGACCTTACTGCTTTTCAGGCCTTTTATGAAGAATTTGAACATAAACATAATAGAAAAAACATAATTGATATGTTTGGTATTATGGAGAAAAGCAACTCTTGAATTCCATGTAGAGGATATGCTTGGATGTGTTGCTCACCCACCACCATCCCGCTTACTTTACCAGACAGAGAATAACACACACAAACCTGGGGGACTTTGTAGGTGTCTGCTAATGTTGACATCTGGTTGGAGATTTCCTTGCCAGCTGAATCAAGAAGAGCCAGGAGGTTCTCCTTCCTTCCACAGCCGTAGTTGTGGACATTGGCTTCTCCAGTAGAAAGAATGTCCAGCAAGGCATCTGAAGTGTGTAAAGGGCTCAAAGAGTTGTCATGAATGTTGTAGCCAAGTGTGAGATTGTGCAGGAGCTGGGGATTCTTGTTGACCATTTGAAAGGTGAAAATGAATTTTAAGGTGTATGAAATATCATAAGCCGTACTGTAAAAAATGTTCATGTTATTATCATCAATAGGAACAACATTTTTTTCAAGAATGTATTCCTTTTTGTCTCCACAAGCCTACTGAGTCGTAAGCCAATATTGATCCAAAACCAATAATCAGTTATACAAATAGGGGAATGGGCTGAGCAGAGGCAATAACAACTGTTTCAATCACTACTTTAAACAAAACGAATTCAAGCGATGAATTCAGGAGTGAATTGGGAGAGAAAAATAATCTGGATTGCCTTTGGGGTTTTTTAACCCCATCTCTGGATTTGAGTCTCTTCTACAAAATAAAAAAAAAGAGGAAATCAAAATCATCCAGGAAATTAGAGAAGTCCTGTAATATAGAAGCAAGTGAAAAGAAGGAGAAAAGAAGGAGAGTGTTAGAATTAGAAAATGGGGGGAATGCAAGTCCATCATCTTGAACGACTTACGATGGAGATGGAACAAAAGGAGCCATGTTGAAAGACAAAATTATATTCGATAATTCATTTCTAGTGGTGACTATACCAATGAGATGGTCTCCTGGCCTGTAAAAGCTCCATGGTTTATTTTCATCCTGGTGCTCCAAACTCAGCGGGCATTTCCTGCTAAGCTTCTCAGAGACCGGCTGGGACACCAGCAGCATCAGAACCAGAAGCAACAGGTCCATAATTCATAGGGCTTTATTAATCCTCTTCCTGTTTCTAACACCAACAGCAGAGAACAATTGGAAGAATTCAAAGCACTCTCAGAAGGTGGAGATGCCAGTGACTTTCCTGATAGAAACAGAGAAACACTCAGCTTCACCTGGCAGGAGAGAAAGGTACAATCCAGAGCAGAGCCCCTGCCTGTCCCAAAATGTGTTCCCTCAGAGCTTGACCTAAGGAATTTATCCTTTTCTGATACAAGATCCTTTGCTTATGGCTTCAATCTGATGTCTCTATCAAAGGCACAGAGATCTCAAAGACCCAGGTGGTCATAATTACAGTGAGAAGCAACTTCTCCTCTTGGGATCCTGAACTTCTTCTGGGCTCCATGTGCAGAGGAGACACTGGAGAAAAGCATGTTAGTGAAAAATCACAGACACACTCCTGGGGGTTCTATTCTGTTGTGGTTGTGGTCCTTCTTGTCAGGACATGTCCAGAAAGTGATGCTGGAGGAAGGTAGCTCAATAACAAGGGAACTGATGTCTTCTGTCCTTCAACGTGGTCTCCTTGTCTCCAGAGACTGCTGGGGAAGGTCACCCAGAGCTGTGGAGTGCCACTCTAGGTTGGTGATACTTAACTCTTGTGTTGCCTTTCTTCTAACCGCCAAGGAAGCAATCAGACCCCTTGGATTGGACTAATGTTAAGAGGAGTAGGGCCTGTTTGGGATTTTCTTTTATATCAGAACTTCATATATTAATCATAAATTGCACCTGATTTTAAAATTCCTTGTGCCTGAAGTGAAATTTTGTTTCCCCTCTTTTCTAAGCAATATCAATTTTGGGATGAGAGGCAGGTGTCAGAATCCATTTATATTTCATTTCTATCTATCTCCTCTGATCTAAAACCAAATCTCACCTTTCCCTGGATTCTGCCATACTCCCCAGGGGGAGGGGGGATATGCCTGCTGGGTTATTGCTTTCACGTCCTCTATTTGCTACAATGTAACCTTTTGTTTATTGCCTCTGGGTCTGCTGCCCATTACAATGTAAGAAATTGCCTCCTGCACTATGCATCTCTCTGAACCTTCTTCTCTCTAACCAGGCAGCTAGGAAAAGGGGGGGGGGAGAAATACAATCTCCGGGACCTGGCTTATTTCTCTGGTCTCAAAAGGAGGTGTGAAGAGCTGTGGAACATTGTACTACAAACGGAACCGGATTGATGTTATCTCCCCTTTCCCATGATGGACTTAACACCTGGGCATTGGCCAGTCTGAATTGTCCGGATGAACTGTGGGGTGGGGTTTGCTTAGGGACACTTTAAAGTATCGATCTGTAAAGAAATCCCTCAGATCCTGTATATTATGCCTGCTATCAACTACTCTTAATAAAAGTTCCTGTTGGAAGAAATTGTTTCCAAGAATTCTGCTTTCTTTTTTTTTTTTTTTTTTTAAATATGTTTTATTATTTTTATCGGGATAGAAAGGGAAGGGTAGGTAGAGGTATAACATGGGGTAAAAAACAAGGATTAAACCAAGGGTAGGGGTAGATACAATAATGGGGTTAACCCCAACACTAAATCAACGCTTTAGCAAGCAGACTATCGTCCGGGTATACATATTAAGTATACATGATTAACATAGTACTAAAAAGCTATATTAGTAAATTTATCACTATTAATGGTAAAAACTTAAGCCAATACATATCATTCATTCTATAAGTAACAATAATCAATATACTATTAGTGATGTATTACTAAGTAAATATAGTTAAATATAAATATCAATATAACGCTTTTAATTATAATTAATTATAGTTAAATGTAAACATCTAACCAAAAAGTTAAAAAATAATATTCAAAAGAAAATACATCATTTATCTTATTTAATTTCATCATCCTTTTTCATTCTGTCTTATTGCTAACCATTGATAAAATTTTTCCCATGTTTTTAAAAAAATTGTGTCTTCTTTCTCTTTAATTTCTAAAGTTAGTCTATCCATTTCTGCACATTCCAATATTTTCATAATAATAGTCTGGTCAGGTGGTATCTTTTCATTTTTCCAAAATTGGGCAAATGCTATTCTCGCGGCTGTTAATATATGTAAGATTAAATATTCATTCTCTTTTCCGTAATTAGATCTTAATATTCCTAATAAAAACAATTCCGGTTTAAATTCTATCTGTATCTTAGTCATCTTTTCTAGCCATTTATGAATTTTAAGCCAATATATCTTTGCATTAGGACATATCCACCAGATGTGATAATAAGTTCCTGGTTTTTGTTTACATTTCCAACACATATTTGATACATTTTTAAACATTTTCTCTAGTCTAACTGGTGTCATATGCCATCTATAAAACATTTTATATAAATTCTCCTTATATGCGGCCGCTTTAGTAAGTTTCATATTTCGATCCCATAGTTTTTGCCAATCTTCTAAGTCTATAGAATATCCAAAATTCTTAGCCCATACTATCATTGTTTCTTTTACTTGTTCTTCTTCCATCTTCCAGCTTAGCAGAAATTTATAGAGTTTTTTAATCAAATGTTCATCAGTTTTTAACAATATTTTGTCTAACGGTGTGTCAGAATCCAATTATATTTTATTCTAACTAATCTCCTCAGGGGGGGAAAACCCATTCTTACTCTCTTTGGGATTCTGTCATACTACAAAGGGGGGGGAGTAAACACGGGGGTTTATGGCTGGCATTCCTTCTATCATCTACGAATAAACATCCTCTGTGGATTCCCTCTCTGGAGTACTAACAATAACAATGCGGCCATCAGCCTTTGATCTCACTCCCTATGAAGCCTCCTATTACCGGCAGCAAGGAAAAGGGGGGGGGAAAGATTGCAACGTTTGGGATCCGATGGATTTAACACCCAGCCATCTGCCAATTTGGATTGACCGGAAGGAATGTGGGGTGGGACTGCTTGGGAACGCTTTAAAACATTGAATGATCAGGGGGGTTCCCCAGATCCTGTCTAGCACACCTTCAGTCAGTTTTTCTTAATAAAGATTCCTGTTGGAAAACCTGTTCCAAGAGTTCTGTCTTCTTAAGATGTAAATTGAGGAGGGTCCTTACATTAGACAGGATCTGCAAAATTAGTCAACCTGGAAGGAAGAACCTTGCCGGGGGACTTTGCAAAAATTACCATGGCAGACGACGAAGCAGGGAAGGGGGAAAGCCCCCCGGAGAGGGAGCCGTTGCCCCAACTGGAAACCTGCCAAATATCCGGATCTGAAGGGTCAGATTCCTCAGGAGAAGAGGAGGTGGAGACGCGTAACCACAAGCCTCGGTGGTCAATGGGCGTTGGAAAGAAAGGCGAGTGGGAAAAGAAATCAAGCAAGGTGACCCTGAGACGGGGGGCCAACCAACCAGGATGGAAGCAGGAGATGGAGAGATCCCTGCACACAAGCGAAGATGAAGGGAGCTGGGCACAGCACTCGAACTGGATCCTAGAGAAAGCTATCAACTTGATGAAGAGAACCCTCAGCTCCCTAGGAGAGGAGAATCCTGAACCCCACGACCGCACCAACTCCTGGAGCCGCAATTGGAGAGACACTGAGGGGGAATTGGAACCTGCAGCCCCGGGGACATCCGCTGATCCAGTAGTCCCCACCCCCCGCCGACCTGCAGAAGGGAATCCAGATAGAAGACAATACCGACGAAGAAGACACCGCTCCATTCAAAGACTTCCGCCGTTGGACGCAAAATTCAAGGGGGAGCCGACACGCTTGGGGTTCTTCCTAACCCAAGTCCTTGGCTACATGGAGGAACACGGGCGACACATCCCTAGCGACAAAGCCCGTATCCGGATCGTGCAATCTGCTCTGGATGGACCGGCCGCCGATTGGGTGGTGAATTTGCATGATTCCAATGCCCCAGAGCTCAACGACTTCAACCGTTTCATGTCCTCTCTGAGAAGGTGATTTGAAGACCACCTGGCTGATCGCAAAGCACGCGAAAGAATCAAAACAATGAGGCAAGGCAGACGGCCAGTAGCTGAATATACACAAGAATTCCGAACTATTGCCAGCAAGCTGAACTGGCCGGAAGACATCCTCCTTAGCCATTTCAAAGACGGTCTGAATTACGACCTATATGACGCTTGCCTGCCCCGGGGGGACCCACACCAACTCGACGAATGGTACGTCCTGGCAGAGGAAGCAGAGATCGACCTACTGAGGAGGCACCGCCGAGGAAAACAATGGAGCCGCTCACCGTCTGAACCAACGCACGAACCAGCAAAGCCATCGGCTATGGCCAAGAAACCAATGGGCTGTTTCAAATGCGGGAGAGAGGGGCATCGGGCTGTAGAATGCCGCTCAAAAGCCCCCCAGCACAACCCAGACAGACCACCGGCCAGCAAATCTGGGAAGTCCCCAGCTAAGTCAAAAGAATCTGCCATGAGAGGAATAGAAGCTGTGGAATCCCCTACCTCCACCCATCGTGAGGAAAGAGCCCCAGCCTACACCGCAGGGCTGGTGGACGCCTCAGATGACACCTCGGAGGGTGAACCACTGGTAAGTGGATCCATCCCACCCATCCTCAAGACAGTGACTATATTAGCCCCCTCCATGCCCGAAGCTGTAAAAGTAAAAGCCTTAATAGACTCTGGCTGCACCCGCTGCCTAATTAGCCCGACTCTAGTGGGAAATCTGGGCATCCCAGTGAGGAGGCTGGAACAACCAATCTCATTTGGTCAATTAGATGGGTCCATAGCAGGGGGGGTGCCAGCTACCCTAGCCACGTTACCAATCCACCTATCCCTGGGGAATCATGAGGAAGACCTAACGTTTATAGTGACCCCAGGCATGGAATGCCCGATGATCCTAGGGCTGGAATGGTTAACAAAATGGAACCCCTGGGTAAATTGGAGGACGAAAGAAATCAATTTCCTGAAGGAGGACCCTACAGACTTAAAACCCAAGGGGATCCATCAAAATTAAAAACGGAAATAGCATCCATGGGTGAAGAAAAGGGGCTACCAGAAATACCAGAGGAATACAGAGACCTGGCTGAAGTTTTCAGTGAGGAGAGGGCGGATGAGCTTCCCCCCCACCGACCCACGGACTGTGCCATAGAGTTCAAGCCCGGGGCAAAACTCCCAAAGCCCAGATTATACTCCATGAGCCCAAAGGAGAAGGAGGAAATGGAGAGATTTATAAAGAAAAACCTAGAAAGGGGGTTCATTGAACCAGCCAAACCTAAGGTTGCCGCTCCGGTCCTCTTTAGAGAGAAGAAGGACGGCTCTTTACGCTTATGTGTAGACTATAGACTCCTTAATGCGATCAGTGAAAGCAACCTATACCCCCTACCCCTCATGAAGGACATGTTATCACACCTCTCGAAAGGAAAGATTTTTACTAAACTAGATCTAAGGGAAGCGTATTACCGCGTGAGAATTAGGGAAGGAGATGAATGGAAAACTGCATTCAATTGCCCAATGGGGTGCTACAAATTCAAAGTTTTGCCCTTTGGATTACAAGGGGGCCCCGCAGTATTTATGCAATTAATCAATGAGGTACTAAGGGAGCACCTATTTAAGGGGGTCCTGGTTTATCTTGACGACATCCTCATCTTCACAGAATCAAAAGAGGAACATGTCAACCTAGTCAGAGCGGTTTTAAAGAAACTGCGAGCCGCCCACCTATATGCCAAATTATCAAAATGCGAATTTCACCAGGAAAGAATAGACTACTTAGGTTACCGCATATCCCCGCAGGGCATTGAAATGGACCCAGAAAAGGTCAGGGCAGTATTAGAATGGGCACCACCTCGCACAAGAAAGCAACTGCAAAGTTTCCTGGGTTTTGCAAACTTTTACCGCCAATTCATCCCCTCATTTGCCCAGATAGCCCTGCCCCTCACGAGCTTACTAAAAACGAAGGGAGAATCCTCAGTGAAACCTAGCCAGCCACTAAAATGGACAATGGAATGCCAAGCGGCATTTGAGAGATTAAAGAGGCTTTTTTCTGCCGAACCAGTACTGAGGCACCCAGACATGGACAAACCCTTCGTGATACAGACGGATGCAAGTGATGTAGCAGTGGGGGCTGTATTATTACAAGAAAATGAGGAAGGGATGTTACAACCCTGCGCGTATACGTCCAGGAAACTCACTGAAACGGAACAGCGCTGGCCCGTGTGGGAAAAAGAGGCATATGGGATACGTTGGTCATTACTTACATGGCGCCAATTCCTTGAAGGCAATAAAATCCCTTTCCAGGTGTGGACAGACCACAAAAATTTGGAAGCCTTGAAAACACCCAGA
The DNA here is from genome assembly GCA_023970755.1 of Azemiops feae. Lineage (NCBI taxonomy): Eukaryota > Metazoa > Chordata > Lepidosauria > Squamata > Viperidae > Azemiops > Azemiops feae. Next base: position 80,773 of record JALGBA010000496.1, on the reverse strand, counting down.
AAACTCAGCCCCAAGCAAGCCCGCTGGTCCCAGCATTTTCACCAATTCAATTTTAAGCTCAAGCATTTGCCGGGGGGAAAGAACTTTTTGGCAGATGCATTATCTCGCATGCCCCAATATAACAGCACGCGAGCCACTGACTCTAAACCGATCATGGGAGAATCACAACTGGCAGCACCAGTGACTACCAGAGCCCACGTTAAATTAAAACCACAGCTGGATAGCCAGACCGGAATTGAATTCCGGAAAAGTTTGGAAACAGATGAATGGTTCCAGAAAAATAAACACGTGTGCACAATGAAAGACGGACTGCCTTGGGTGGGGGAGAAGTTATATATACCGACCACCCAAAGAATCACATTCATGCAACTTTGCCACGACACAAAATCAGCAGGGCATTTTGGATTTGTAAAAACATTACACTTAATTAAACGGCAATTTTGGTGGCCATCCATGAAAAAAGACATAGAAAGTTACGTGGCCAGCTGCCCAAAGTGTGCAATGGCAAAAAGGCTGCAAGGGAAATCACCAGGACTGTTACAAACAGTGGCAAATCCCTCAGCCCCCTGGAGGGAAATAGCCATGGATTTTATAGTGGAATTACCAGAAAGCAATGGGAATACTGTCATTTGGACGGTCACGGACCTATTTTCCAAACAGGTTCACTTTATTCCTTGCCAAAAGATCCCCACCGCAAAAGCTTTAGCAAAACTTTTTGTGCAACATATTTACAGATTGCATGGGGCACCCCAACGCATCATATCTGATAGGGGAGTGCAATTTACATCTGCATTTTGGAAGGAATTTCTATCTCTTTTAGGGACCACCCAGGGACTGACGTCTAGCCATCATCCTCAGGGAAATGGTCAATCAGAAAAATGTAACGGAGTACTTGAGCAATATTTAAGATGTTTTCTAAATTTCCAGCAGTCAGATTGGACGGACCTGTTGCCGTTTGCAGAGGTTGCCTACAATAATGCAGTCCACTCCAGCACAGGTTACACTCCTTTTCAAATAGCTACCGGCCAAAGTTTCAACCCCATGCCAGAACTAACCCCAAACGAACCAGAAATCCCATCACTGAAAGAATGGATGGAACAATTACAAAACACCTGGCCAATAGTGAGAAAAGCTCTAGAGGAAGCTAGGCAAGCATACAAAGCACAAGCAGATAAGAAAAGGGTGGAGCCCACACCATTCATTATAGGAGAAATGGTCTATCTGTCTACAAAATATTTAAAATCCATACAACCCTGTAAAAAACTTGGACCAAAATATATAGGGCCTTTTCCAATTAAAAGAATCATAAACCCGGTAACAGTAGAATTAGAATTACCCAAGAATCTTAGGCAAATACACCCAATTTTCCACTGCAGTTTGCTGAAAAGAGAACAACAGTCACCCTTACGGCCAAAAATTCCCCCCCCCACCAACACCAATCATGATAGAAGGGGAACAACATTTCGAAATAAAGGAAATCCTGGACTCTAGAAAATATCATGGGTCAACTCAATACCTAGTAGCATGGAAGCACCTCCCCGCCTCTCACAACGAGTGGGTCCATAAACATCATATCAAAGCCCCGAAGCTTTTAAAGAAGTTTCATACAGAGTATCCTAACAAGCCAGACTAACTTTTATTCCTGTTTTGTTTTCTCTACAGGTGGACCTCTCTTATTTTTAAGGGGAGCCGGATGTCAGAATCCAATTATATTTTATTTCTAACTAATCTACTCTGGGAAAACCCAATTCTTACTCTCTTTGGGATTCTGTCATACTACAAAGGGGGGGGAGTAAACACGGGGGTTTATGGCTGGCATTCCTTCTATCATCTACGAATAAACATCCTCTGTGGATTCCCTCTCTGGAGTACTAACAATAACAATGCGGCCATCAGCCTTTGATCTCACTCCCTATGAAGCCTCCTATTACCGGCAGCAAGGAAAAGGGGGGGGGAAGATTGCAACGTTTGGGATCCGATGGATTTAACACCCAGCCATCTGCCAATTTGGATTGATCGGAAGGAATGTGGGGTGGGACTGCTTGGGAACGCTTTAAAACATTGAATGATCAGGGGGGTTCCCCAGATCCTGTCTAGCACACCTTCAGTCAGTTTTTCTTAATAAAGATTCCTGTTGGAAAACCTGTTCCAAGGGTTCTGTCTTCTTAAGATGTAAATTGAGGAGGGTCCTTACACGGTGTCTGTTCTTTATAAAATCCTGTAGACTTTATATCTTTTTCATATCTTCTCTGAATTTGCAAGTAAGACCACCATGTTAAGTCAATACCCTGTTGCTGAAGAATTTGTCTGTCTTTAAGTTTCCCATCTTTGTCCAAAATATCTTTATAGCTAACAAGTTTATCATAGTTAATTAAATTTGGATAGGAAAAGGCTTCCATTGTCGAAATCCACTCAGGTATTTTCATATACATTTTATGTTTAATTTTTTCCCACTCTGAAAACAATACATTCCTTATAGCATGATTTTGAAAATATTTGTGTACTTTATTTTTCTCATACCACAAAAATGCATGCCAACCTAATTGCAAATCATGCCCCTCTAAGTAAAGAAGCCTTTTGTTTCTCAATGTAATCCATTCTTTAAGCCAAAGCAAAATAGCTGCCTGATAATAAAGTCTCCAATCCAGGAGTCCAAGGCCCCCTCTGTCTTTAGAATCTTGTAATAATTTAATTTTAATTCTGGTTTTTTTACCTTGCCATATAAATCTAATTATTGTAGCGTTTAGTTCATCAAAGAATTTTTGATTTAACTTGACAGGGACTGTTTGAAAAAGAAAAATTAGCTTAGGTAAAATATTCATCTTAACAGTCGCTATCCTTCCTAATAATGATAATTGAAGATTTTTCCACTTCTCCAAATCCACTTTTATTTGTTTTAGTAATCTCTCGTAGTTGTCTTCTTTTATTGTTGTATGTTTTGAAGTTAAATAGATACCTAAATATTTAACTTTTTTCGCTATTTGAAGGTTTGTCTTTTTAGCGAATTGAATTTTTTGTTTATCTGTTAAATTCTTCGTTAATACTTTAGTCTTTTCCCTGTTTATCTTCAACCCCGCGACTTCTCCAAATTTCTCTATTTTCCGCAAGAGTTTAACAGCCGTCTCTAGTGGTTCCTCCAAAATAAAAACTAAATCATCCGCAAAAGCCTGTAGTTTATATTTTTGATCTTTTATCTCCAATCCTTTAATCTCAATATCTTGCCTAATATTTCTAGCCAACACTTCCAATGTAAAAATGAATAACAAAGGGGACAATGGACATCCCTGCCTTGTGCCTTTTTTAATGTCAAAGCTGTCTGTGTAGTCTCCATTTATAAGTATCCTTATAAGCTTCCGGTGTGTGCTGAGGGAGAAGGCTTCCGGTGTGTGCTGACTGTAGACCCGGGGAAAATTGCTCCGCTCCCCGGGTCCGAAATTTCTTCGCTGGTGGGCCCATTTGGGCTAAATGCCACCCTGGAGGGGTGGCCACCGAAGGGCGAACCTTTGAGGAACGGGAGCCAGCGGTAGCCGGCTTACTGAACCCAAAGCAGCCCCTGGAACCAGCAAAAGAAAGGCGGATCGCATTTATGTGAGCCGCCATTCCCAGCTGATCGTCGGAGACAGAAAACAGCTGATTTGGAAGGCAAGCAGCTCGGACGGGTGAGAATACGCTTCTTTTCTCTTTATGAAGTGGATTTAATGGAAGACTGTCTTTAAAACGAAGCTGGAAGGCTGAAGGGGGGAAGGCGGTGGATTTATTCCCCCCCCCTCCCGGATAAACGGCGGTTTAAGCGTAAGAACCAATTTGGATTACTTTAAAAACTTTTCTAACTGGAGAAAATATCTTATTTTGGAAGGAGAGGAAGACTTAATTGGGAAAGCTACTCTGTTTTTTTTCTTGTTGTTACTTTTACTAACTTTAAAGAACTTTAAAGAACTTTGAAACTAAGTTCCCACTTCGGACATCTTTTTTTCTTTTTTTTTTTACCACTTAGAGGCTACATTGTAATTTTCCTCTCTTTGTTCTCTGATAGCTTTGTTTATTCAGCTGCAAGACTTGGCTGTAAGCCCAGACATTCTTATCTCTCTCAAAAGCTACTGAGAGGGAAGTTCCCAGCTCCTTCTGTGAATGTTTAGTCTTTTTAATTAGCTATATATTTTTTATAGCAAAAAATAGGGTTTTGTTTTTTCTTGTGGGTGACTGTGAAATAATTTTTTTTAATTTACAATTAGATCATTTTTTGTTATAATATTTTTGTTTTTACATCATAATTCTTTCCTTTTTTTTATTCTATTTCTTTTTTCTCCTTTTTGATTTTTCTTTTGGGTATAAATACATCTCTTTTTTGGCCTTTCTGTTTGCTCTTTTTACTTTTACTTTTTATTCTCCCTCCTTTTGGGATGGTTCCAGAAATTTTTTGTTGTTCCCCCTTTTTCTTAATTAATTTTTGTTGGAATTATTAGCACTTTTTTCTTCTTCTTTTTTTTTCTTTTTTCCCGTTAAAATACATGTGCCTTATCTCCTGATAATAGGAGGGCATTGGATTACAATTGGCCATCGGGCCCTCTGGTGGATTATAAATAAATACAACAACTAGAAGATGAGCATCTCAAATTTGGCTAAAGGGGTGAAGAAGGGCTCTTCAGCCCCCGCTTCAACCTCAGTGAGCCCAGCTCCTCAAAAATCAATTACTACATTTTTACAACAGGAAACTCAACAAAAAGATACGCAAGCGATACTCCAAGCAATCGCAGACACTAAAATGGAAATGAAAAAAGATTATGTAGACTTGAAAAGTGACCTTCTTAAAATGGATCAAAAAATGGAAACTTTCCAACAGGCGATGATAGATACTCAACAAAGAATACAAAAAATAGAAGATAAGTCGGAGATGGTGGATCAGAAATTAGAAACATTACAAGATGAAAACCAGAGATTGGCGCATGTCAATGCGGAATTGGAAGATAGTATCGCTGTCATGGAGATGGAACGTGCGTCATACTTTTTGAGATTCCAAAACATTACGGAAGAGAAAGATGAGAACCTGTTAGAGTTGATGTGTGAGCTATTGGCGGATCGACTTGGACTGGAAATGGATCAAATGAAAAAAGAACTGGACCAGGTCTTTAGAGTCAACTCAAGCTATGCAAGAAGAAATAGAGTTCCCAGAGAGGTCCACGTAAGATTTCTTAAAAGAACAATACGAGATGAGATTTTGAGAGCCATAAGAGACCAACCACTGAAATATAAAGATAAAGAACTTCTAGTTCTTAAACAGATTCCGAAGAGAATAAGAGAAGCACGAAGAGAATATCAATTTTTGACAAGGAAACTACTGAATAAAGGAATAAATTTTAGATGGTTGGTCCCAGAAGGATTATTAATTTTTTGGGACTCGAGAAGATATAGATTGGATACCCCACTTAAAGCAGAGGAATTTTTTAACAATCATAGAACATTTCTGGAAGAAGGCGATATCAGATCTAAGAAACCAGAGGAAGAAGCAGGAGCATCGAAACAAACAGAAGAGGAAGAACCTAAAAAGACTCAATCAGAAGAAGACGTAAGACCCAAAGATCAGAGACAGATAACTTCTCCTAGAAGACTGAGATCTAAGTACAATTAAAACTATGGATGAAATTGGAATTTTCTCAACAAATATAAATGGTCTTAACTCCCCATCAAAAAGGAGTAAAATATTTTATAGATTACAAAAATTAAAAATGGACATAATCTGTCTCCAAGAGACACACATAAAAAGACAACACTTTAGACTTCTAGAACAACCAAAAATAGGCAAACTTTATTTCTCATCGGCACTGCAAAAGAAAAGAGGGGTAGCTTTCTATATAAAAGAGAAGATGAGCCCAAAACAAATTTATGTTGATGATGAAGGAAGACTATTAATGGTGGAAATTACATGGAACCAAAAACAAATTTTGATGATTGCGATATATGCCCCCAATGAGAAACAAGATCAATTTTTTCAGCAACTATATGATAAGTTAATGGAATTAAATTATCAAAACCTTTGTATTCTTGGAGACTTTAATGCGATAACTGACGCAAAACAGGATTACAAGAGCCACAAACAAGGGAAAAAAGGGGGAAACACCTTATCTAATTCCTTTCTAGAGATGAAAGACGAATTAGGTATACAAGATATATGGAGAGAAATGAATCCAGATAAAGCACAATATACATTTTACTCAAATAGACATAAATCCTGGTCACGAATTGATATGATATGGACTTCTTATGATTTAAAGACTATGATACAGGAGATTGAAATAGAACCTAATATTTGGGCAGACCATAACCCAATTAGAATGACATGGAAAGGAACTAGAAAGAAATTAAGATGGTGGTTCAACAAAGCTATATTGAAAGAAAAGGAATTTTTGCAATTAGCAACGAAAGAAATGGATTTTTTTAAAAAAATAAATAAGAAAGAAGAAACTTCTATTCAAAATGTATGGGATACAGCGAAAGCATATTTTAGGGGCGTGGTTACAACCTATGTGGCCAAAAAGAATAAAGAAAAGAAACAAACACAACTCAGATTGAGAGAACAATTTAGTAAATTGGAAACGGAGCTACGAAATGATCCACAAAAGAAAGAATTGAAGATACAGATGGAAGTAATAAAACACAAACTAAATCTAATGGAAATGGACATAAGGGCACAACAGATTAAACGAGGTAAACAGAATTTCTTTGAAAATGCCAATAAACCCGGAAGATGGTTGGCATATAAATTGAAAAAAGAAAGAGAAAAAAGATTGATAAGTAAACTACAAGATACAAAAGGCCAATTGTACTGTCACAATGAGGCAATTAAAAAAATTACTACAGCTTATTATGAGACACTTTATAAAACTGAGGTGGTTTCGAATGAGACAATACAGGAATACTTAAAAGAAGCGGACCTTCCAAAAGTACCAGAGAATATGCAATGCATATTAAATGAGAACATAACAATGATGGAAATTACAGAGGCAATAAAAAAACAAAAAAAGGATAAAACTCCGGGACCTGATGGTCTCCCTGCAGAATTTTATATAGCTTTACAAGACATTGTAAGCCCGATTTTGAAAGACCTTTGTAATGAAGCTTTTTTAGAGACAAAAATACCAAATTCCTGGAAAGAAGCCAACATCTCTCTTATACTTAAAGAAGATACTGATTGTACACAAATTAAAAACTACAGACCAATATCTTTACTAAACGTGGATTATAAAATATTTACTACAATAATGGCAGAAAGAATGAAGAAATTTTTGATTGAATTCGTCCATCCAGACCAAAATGGCTTTTTACCAAAAAGACAGATAAAGAACAATTTAAGGATTATTTTAAATGTGTTGGAGTATTATGAAAACCATCCAGGGAAACAGTTGGCGCTTATATTTCTTGATGCGCAAAAAGCTTTTGATAATCTTAATTGGCAATTTTTGTTTCAACAGTTGAAGGAGATGGACTTTGGCGGAAATTTTATAAATGCAATTCAAGCAATTTATAATAAACAATCAGCAAGGATACTTATAAATGAATTCTGCTTTCTTAAGATGTGGGATTGAAGTGGGTCCTTACATTAGACAGGATCTGCAGTAATAGTCAACCTGGAAGGAAGAACCTTACCGGGGGATTTTGCAAAAAATACAATGTTGGACGACAAGGCAGGGAAGGAAGAAAACCCAGTGGAAAGGGAGCCTTGCCCCCGACCGGGATCCTGCCAGCTGTCAGGATCCGAAACGTCATACTCCTCAGGGGAAGAAGTGGTGGAGATGCGCGACCACAAACCTCGATGGTCGATGGGCATTGGAAACAAAGGCGAGTTGGAAAAGATATCGAGAAAGGTGACCCTGAGATGGGGCAGCCACCAACCCGAATGGAAGCAAGAGATGGAGAAATTCCTGCACGTTAGCGAAGAGGAAGGAAGTTGTGCACAACACTCGAACTGGATACTAGAGAAAGCTATTGACCTGATGAAAACAACCTTCGGCTCTCTAGGGGAGGAGAAACCTGAACCTCGCGGCTGCACCAGCACCTGGAGCTGCAGCTGGAGAGACACTGAGGGGGAATCAGAACCTGTAGTCCTGGGGACGTCTGCTGAATCAGCAGCTACCACTTCAGCAGGCCCCACTCCCCGCTGACCCGCAGATGGCGATCAGGATGGGAGACAATACCGCTGGTGGTGAAGGGACCAATCCATCCAAAGATTCCCGCTGCTGGACGTGAAATTCAGGGGGGAGCTGCCATGCTTGGGGTTCTTCCTAACCCAAGTCCTCAGCTACATGGAAGAATACAGACGGGACATCCCCAGCAACAAAGCCCGTAAACATATCGTGCAATCTGCTCTGGACGGGGTGGCCGCAGACTGGATGGTGAACCTGCATGATTCCAACGCCCCAGAGCTCAATGACTTCAACCGTTTCATGTTCTCTCTGAGAAGGGGATTCAAAGACCCCCTGGCTGATTGCAAGGCCCACGAGAGAATCAAAACGGTGAGGCAGGGCAGATGCCCGGTAGCCGAATATACCCAAGAATTCCGGGCGATTGCCAACAAGCTGAACTGGCCGGAAGACATCCTCCTTAGCCATTTCAAAGACGGCCTAAACTGCGACCTGTATAATGCTTGCCTGCCTCAAGGGGACCCACGCCAACTCGATGAATGGTACGTCCTGGCAGAGGAAGCAGAGATCGACCTACTGAAGAGGCACCACCGAGGAAAACCATGGGGCCGCTCGCCTCCTGAGCCAACGCGCGAGCCAGCGAAACCACCGGCTACGGCCAAGAAGTCAACGGGCTGTTTCAAATGCGGGGGAGAGGGGCATCGCGCCGTAGAATGCCTATCGAAAGCCCCTCAGCGCAACCCAGACTGATCACCGGCCAGGAAATCAGGGAAGTCCCCAGCCAAGCCAAAAGAACCCGCCATGAGGGCGATAGAGGCTGTGGAGTGCCCAACCCCTGCCCAACATGGGGAGGGATCTCCGGCCTACACCGCAGGGCCAGTGGACACCTCGGACGACAGCTCGGAGGGCGAACCCCTGGTAAGTGGGCCCATTGCACCCATCCTCAAGACAGTGACTATATTAGCTCCCTCCATGCCCGAAGCTGTCAAAGTGAAAGTCTTAATAAACTCTGGCTGCACCCGTTGCATCATTAGCCTGACGCTAGTGGGGAACTTGGGCATTCCGGTGAGGAGGCTGAAACAACCAATCTCATTTGGCTAGTTAGATGGGTCCATAGCAGGGGGCTGCCAGCTACCCTAGCCACTTTACCATTCCACCTATCCCTGGGGAACCATGAGGAAGACATACCATTTGTAGTGACCCCAGGCATGGAATGCCCAGTGATCCTAGGACTGGAATGGTTAAAGAAATGGAACCCCTGGGTAAATTGGAGGATGGCAGAACTCAATTTCCCGAAGGAGGATCGTGCGAACTTAAAACCCCAAGGAGCCCTACCAAACCCAGGAACAGAGAAAGCTTCGGGGAAAGGAAAAATGGCTACCCGAGATCCCAGAAGAATACCGAGATCTTGCTGAAGTTTTCAGTGAGGAACGGGCGGATGAGCTTCCCCCTCACCGACCCATGGATTGTGCCATAGAATTCAAGCCCAGGGCAAAACTCCCGAAGCCCAGACTATACTCTATGAGCCCTAAGGAGGAGGATATGGAAAGATTCATAAATAAAAACCTAGAAAGGGGGTTTATTGAACCTGCCAAACCTAAGGTAGCCGCCCCGGTTCTCGTTAGAGAGAAGAAGGACGGCTCTTTACGCTTATGCGTAGACTACCGCCTATTGAATACAATCAGTGAAAGCAACCTATACCCCCTACCCCTCATGAAGGACATGTTATCACACCTCTCGAAAGGAAAATTTTTCACTAAACTAGACCTAAGGCAAGTGTATTACCATGTTAGGATTAAGATGGGGGATGAATGGAATTAATTAATTGCCCAATGGGGTGCTACCAATTCAAGGTTTTGCCGTTTGGACTACAAGAGGTCCCCGCAGTATTTATGCAATTAATCAATGAGGTACTAAGGGAGCATCTGTTTAAGGGGGTCATGGTTTATCTAGATGACATCCTTATCTTCCACAAATCCAAAGAGGAACATGTCAACCTAGTCACAGCGGTTTTAAAGAAACTGTGAGCTGCCCACCTATATGCCAATTTATCGAAATGCGAATTCCACCAGGAAAGAATAGACTACCTGGGTTATTGCATATCCCCACAGGGCACCGAAATGGACCCTGAGAAGGTCAGAGCAGTACTAGAATGGGCACCACCTCGCACAAGGAAGCAGTTGCAAAGTTTCCTGGGTTTCGCAAACTTTTACCGCCAATTCATCCCCTCATTTGCCCAAATAGCCCTGCCCCTCACAAACTTACTAAACACAAAGGGAGAATCCTCAGTGAAACCTAGCCAGCCACTAAAATGGACAATGGAATGCCAAGCAGCGTTCGAGAGGTTAAAGAGACTTTTTTCTGCCGAACCCTTACTGAGGCACCCAGACACAGATAAACCTTTCGTAATACAGGCAGATGCAAGCAATGTGGCAGTGGGGGTTGTATTATTACAAGAAAACGATGAAGGGGTATTGCAACCGTGCGCATACACGTCCAAGAAACTCACCGAAATGGAACAGCGCTGGGCCGTGTGGGAAAAAGAGGCATACAGGGTGCGCTGGTCATTACTTACGTGGCGCCATTTCCTTGAAGGAAATAAAATCCCTTTTCAGCTCTGGACGGACAAAAACCTGGAAGCCTTAAAAACACCCAGGAAGCTCAACCCCAAGCAAGCCTGCTGGTCCCAGCATTTTCACCAGTTCTGTTTTACGCTCAAGCACTTTCTGGGGGGGAAGAACTTCCTGGCAGATGCACTGTCTCACATGCCCCAATATAACACCATGTGAGCCACCAATTCTAAACCACTCATGCCTGAACCACAACTGGCAGCGCCAGTAACCACCAGAGCCCAAGCTAAATTAAAGCCACAGCTGGGTAGCCAAACCGGAATCGAATTCCGGAAAACTTTGGAAACAGATGAATGGTTCCAGAAAAATAGACACGTGTGCACAATCAAGGACGGACAAGAAAGTTATATATACCAACCACCCAGAGGGTCACTTTCATGCAGCTAAGCCATGATACAAAATCAGCAGGGCATTTTGGATTTGTAAAAACATTACATTTAATTAAAAAGCAATTTTGGTGGCCGTCCATGAAAAAGGACATAGAAAGTTATGTGGCCAGCTGCCCAACGTGCGCAATGGCTAAGAGGTTTCAAGGGAAATTGCCCGGACTGTTACAACCAGTGGCGAACCCCTCAGCCCCCTAGAAAGAAATATCTATGGATTTTATAGTGGAATTACCAGAAAGCAATGGAAACACTGTCATCTGGGGGGTTACGGACTTGTTTTCCAAACAAGTGCACTTTATCCCTTGCCAAAAGATTCCCACTGCAAAAACCTTAGCAAAACTATTCGTGCAGCACATCTACAGACTGCAGTTTACATCAGAATTTTGGAAGGAATTTTTATCCCTCTTAGGAACCACTCAGGGACTGTCATCTAGTCATCATCCTCAATGTAATGGACAATCAGAACGTTCTAACTCAGTATTTGAGCAATAATTAAGATGCCTTATTAATTTCCAGCAAATGAATTGGACAGACCTACTCCCTTCGCAGAAGTCGCCTACAATAACGCAGTCCACTCCAGCACAGGCTACACTCCCTTTCAAATAGCCACCGGTCAAAGTTTCAACCCTATGCCAGAACTAATCCCAAATGAAGCGAACATCCCATCGCTGAAAGAATGGATAGCACAATTACAAAACACCTGGCCAATAGTTAGGAAAGCCTTAGACGAAGCTAGGCAAGCATAGAAAGCACAAGCAGATAAAAAGAGAGTCGAACCCATACCATTCATTGTAGGAGAAATGGTATATTTGTCTACAAAATACTTTAAATCCCTACAGCCTTGTAAAAATTTGGACCAAAATATATAGGATATATAGGACCTTTTCCAATTAAAAGAATCATAAACCCAGTAACAGTAGAATTAGAACTACCCAAAAATCTCAGGCAAATACACCCAATCTTTCACTGCAGCTTGCTGAAAAGAGAGCAACAGTCACCCTTACGGCCAAAAATTCCTCCCCACCACCACCTCCAATCATGGTTGAAGGAGAACAACACTGCGAGGTAAAATAAATCCTAGATTCTAGGAAGTATCACAGGGCAACTCAATACCTAGTAGCATGGAAACACCTTCCCTCCTCACAAAATGAGTGGGTCCATAAACGTCACGTCAGAGCTACTGCTAAAGAGGTTTCATACAGAATATTCCAACAAACCAGACTAACCTCTATGCCTGTTTTGTTTTCTCTACAGGTGGATCTCTCTTATTTTTAAGGGGGGCAGGATGTCAGAATCCAGTTATATTTCATTTCTATCTATCTCCTCTGATCTAAAACCAAATCTCACCTTTCCCTGGATTCTGCCATACTTCAAAGGGGGAGGGGGGATATGCATGCGGGTTTATTGCTTTCATTTCCTCTATTCACTACAATGTAACCTTTTGTTTATTGACTCCATGTCTGCTATCCATTACAATGTAATAAATTGCCTCATGCACTATGCATTTCTCTGAACCTTCTTCTCCCTAACCAGGCAGCTAGGAAAAGGGGGGGGGGGAGAAGTACAAACCTCCGGGACCTGGCTTATTTCTCCGTTCTCAAAAGGAAGTGTGAAGAGCTGTGGAACATTGTACTACAAACGGAACCGGATTGATGTTATCTCCCCTTTCCCACGATGGACTTAACACCTGGGGATTGGCCAGTCTAAATCGTCCGGATGTACTGTGGGGCTGTGTGTGCTTAGGGACACTTTAAAGTAATCAATCTGTAAAGAAATCCCTCAGATCCTGTCTATTATGCCTGCTATCAACTACTCTTAATAAAAGTTCCTGTTGGAAGAAATTGTTTCCAAGAGTTCTGCTTCCTTAAGATGTGGGATTGAAATGGGTCCTTACAGATAGTCTTTTTGCACTTAATTATCACATCAACTGACCCTGACTTAACTTGGCTTCTAATCATGATTTCAGGAAGATGTTTATTAATACTTTGATGAAAACAAGTTATATCAAAAGCATTCCCACAATCCATTAACAAAGTCTAATGATGTGTGGAAATGACCTTGGGGACGGAGGAAAATATGCTGACTAAAAATGATCAGATTTTTAAGAAGAGACCGGACAGCCACTTGTCTGAATCTCCTCCTTGAGCAGGATGTTGGACTAGAAGACTTCCAAAGTCCCTTCCAACTCTATTATTCTGTATTCTGTAGATAAGAGGGAAGGGATCCTTCAGCTGCATAACAGGTAGAGAAAGAAATTCAGAAAGGATCCTGCCGAACTTTTCAGGCTGTAGAAATAGTAGTGGGGGATTTGTGCTTTCAGACTTGCAAGATTCAGTTAATGTAGTCTTAAAATAAATTAGAATTAACTCCTCTGGTCATGTTTCCCATCTGTTTACCTAGGAGAAGATGAACCTGGGCACTTACTTCTGGACAAATCTATTCTTAGTAATAATCACCCTGTTGTTTTCAAGGAGTTTATAGATAATCTCGTTGTTGGATTGTTTGTTCAGTTATGTTGTGAGTGCTCTACAATATTCTACAGAATTGACAAATTTTGTCACTTTTGTTTCATCAATATATGATTGACAAATTTTGCTAAATCTTTGTTTTTTTCCCTTTTTGAAGATAGCGGTAACTGTTGTCCTCCCAAGTAAGAATACTTGCAGGTCAGATTAATGTAAAAAAGATTCAAATGTGAAAAGACCACATTAACATTTCTGGAGTTTCCATTTTAGTTTCATCCATTTCTGGCAAAGAATAAGTTTTGTAATCTTTCTGTGAGGAAATTGTACTTGCACCAAAATGGAAATATAGCAGCAGATCTGATCATCAGGACCTGGGTGGTTCTCCCCAAGATGGATGTCATCTTCCGGTACACTGAGAGTTTTGAAAGAGGAAAGCTTACTATCAACCAAGATGTTCTTTCACGATTAAAGTTGCTCAATAAGGTGGCTGAAATATTGGTGTTTTTCTCTGTTTTCCAAAGCCTCAGGAACCATTTTCATTGCGCTCAGCCTAATCACTGTGGGGGATGACTGAGAACTGAATGTGGGCAATGACAGTTTTCTTAGATTGCTTGGGAGGCTTCAGTAGTAATGAAGAAAGTTTCCCTCAGATACTATAATAAGGAACAATGTTCTAAGCTGATTTAGAGAACCTGGGATCCGGGATGATGATTCTTTAGGAAATAGAATAAAAAAATGGAAATTTTAATATGAAACGATCATCGTATTTAAAAAGTAGGGATATATGAAGAATGGAAGAATGCCCATTAATAGGGTCATGAGGAGGAACTGGCTGGTTATCACTTAATGCTTAAATCTTTTTTCAATTCCATCCCTCTAGACTTTATTAAGTAGAAAAGTCCTTTTTTTGCAATGTGATATGCCAGAAGCAAAACTCAGGAACTAAATGAAGAATCTACTAGTAGTTGTATCTCCTACAACCATTTGGAACTAGTCAAGAGATATCAAATGTACCTAAGTGAAGACTAGAGGCTTCTTAGATAATGTCCATATCTACTTCCATTTTCCACAACATATTTTCTTTTGCATTCCTATTCTTTCTGCTTAGTCGCTGCCTCAGTCCAAATGTGTGGAAAGTCGTCATCCTGGATTTGTCAAGAGGGCTCGAGAAGGAGAGCCAGTTTGCTGCTATGAATGTGTTCCTTGTCCAGAGGGGACCATCTCCACTCAGGAAGATGGGTCACACCAGAGGAAAGGAAGGCATTGTGGAAATGGATTTATCCAGAGCAGTGTGGTGAAAGTAAATGCAAAAATAAAAAAAAATGAAAACCTTCTTGAATCTATTTGGGTTAATATAAAAGGAAAAAGGAATAACATTGCCATAGGTGTATATTACAGACCACCCAACCAAACAAAAGTAATAGATAGATTTTTCTGGTAATCAGTTATCTAAGGTGTGTAGGAAGTATATTATAATAGTATAACTATTATACAATAACTATCCTAACATCACCTGGAAAACAAACTCTGCACCTAGTGGGAGATCAAACAGATTTCTGACAAACATAGCAAACAACTTTATTTCCCAAATCTTTTGTTTGCTTGCTTTTACCATGTTTCCCTGAAAATAAGATCGGGTCTTATATTAATTATTGCTCCAAAAGACGCATTAGGGCTTATTTTCCGGTTAGGACATATATTCGGGAAAATAAGGTGCTAAATGCGTCCATCTGGCTGACGATCTTAACTGGGCCTTATTTTTGGGGTGAGGCTTATATTACGAGCATCCTCAAAAATCATGCTAGGGCTTATTTTCCAGTTGGTTCTTATTTTTGGGGAAACATGGTATTTGCCTGCCACCCAAACTGCAACAACTTTTTAAAATCTGCTACACAACAACTACATGCTTTGTGTGTGCCTGTGTATATGCAATGCATTCAGAAAGTTTTCAGACCCCCTTCAGGTTTGTCAATTTTGTTATGCTGCAGCCTGATTCTACAGTTGTTGAAATTCTTTTTTTTTCTCATTAATCTACACTCAGTACCCCATAATGACAAAGTGAAAACAGATTTTTAGAGATGTCTGTAAATTTATGAAAAAGAAAAAAAAACGGAAATATCACATTGGCATAAGTATTCAGACCCTTTGCTTGAACAACACTTGAAATTTAGCTCAGGTGCCTCCCATTTCTCTTGATCGCTGCTGACATGTTTCTACACCTTTATTGGAGTCGACCTCTGGTAAATTGAATTGATTGGGCATGATTTGGGGAGGCACACACCTCTCTATAGGATGCCTCACAGCTGACAATGCATACAGTAGCAGAGCAAAAGCCACGAGCTCCCAGAAACTGCCTGCAGAGCTCAGAGACCATGTCAGGATCCCCACCGTTGGCCTGGTGCCTTGCTGGGCTTGTGCCATCAAAGGGGAAGGGAGGAGAGAGGCATTTGGGGCACCCCACACCTGTGTCTCAAATGGTGGGAAATGGGGAGGTGGTGATGGAGAAAGGAGAGGGGGAAGTGATAGCGGAAGAAGAACAGATTGCCACTAAACTGGCTTGTACCAGGATCTTCAAACTCCTTCTGTGGGTTTTCACTAATATGTTTTTTTTTCCAGCTAACCATGATCCATGAGAGGAGTCATGGATCTGCAAAGCAGTTCAGTGTCCCCAGTGGAAAAGTTGCTTCTCCCTGTAATAATCACCATCCCAGTCTTTATGAGCTCTTATGCTATTTCTCCAATGGCTGCTTTCAAGAGAAACATGAGATGGATGCAACATGGAAGAGATCTTTCATCAGAAAAAGATAAATACCTCAGGTCATGCTCTATATTTCAAAAGATTTGGGATAGGCAGGATCTGTGCTCTTGAATGTGTTTTCCTTTCTTTTTGATGTGGAACTTGGATTTTGTCAGTCTTAATCAGGAAAGCCACTAGCGTTTTCATCTTAACAGAGTAACAGAATAACAGAGTTGGAAGGGACCTTGCAGGTCTTCTAGTCCAACCCCTGGCTCAGGCAGGAAGCCCCATACCATTCTTTTAACTCATCTTGTAGTTTTTGTTAAGATTTGGAAAGGGGATGAATTATGGATCTTCTGGTTCTGGTTCTGATGCTGCTGTTGTCCCAGCTGATCTCTGTGAAGCTTAGAAGGAAGTGCCGGATGAGTTTGGAGCACCAGGATGGAAAACAGCCATGGAGCTATTACAGACCAGGAGACTATCTCATTATTATGATCAACACTGTGACAGAGATATCGCATATAAAGCTGCCTTTCAATAGTCCTCCTTCTACTCCTTCTGGTCATTCGTAAGTCATTGAGGGTGATGGAGTTGCATTCCCTCCATTTGAAGTTCTAACACTCTCCTTTTCTTCTGTATCACCTAGTTCTATATTGCAGGACCTGCTGAATTTTCTGAATGATTTCTATTTCCATGGCTTCCCTCTTTTGTCTTATTTTGTGGAAGAGACTCAGATCCAAAGATGGGGCTGAAAAAAAAATCTATTTTCCCCTCTGTAGAATCCTGGGTTTGTCACTTGACTACTGAACCAACTGATCCTAGGATTTTGGATCCATGTTGGCTTAAGGCTCAGTAGGCTCAATGGAGACAAGGAGATTTAATTTTTTAAAAAAAAGAATTTGTTGTTGCTGTTTATGATAATAACATGAACATTTTTTTTACAGTAGGCTTTCTTTTGGTTATTCAGAAACCCTACGCTTCATTTTAGCTATTCAACTTATCAACAAGAATTGCCAGCTTCTGCACAATCTCACACTTGGCTACAACATTCATGACAACTCTATGAGCACTTTATGCACTTCAGATGCCTTGCTGGACATGCTCTCTACTGGGGAAGCCAATGTCCCCAACTATGGCTGTGGAAGGAAGGACGGCCTTCTGACTATTATTGATGGGGCTAGCAGGGACATCTCCATCCAGCTGTCAACATTACTAGGCACCTACAAAATCTCACAGGTTTGTGTGTGTTTTTCTCTATCTGACAAAGTGATAGGAGTGTGTTGGATGAGTGACAGATGCAAACACATCTTCTCTATGCAATTCAAGAGCTGCTTTTTGCCATATTAGTGAACATGCCAGCTATGTTTTAGTCTATTATGTTCATGTTCAATTTTATCATAAAAAGCCTGAAGAGCAATAAGGTCTCTGGAGCTGTTCAACTATTTAACAAATATGCCTAGTTGTGGGACCCTTTATTGGCATGTTCATTTTCACATCTAATTAATACCTACCATATCTAGATGAAGTTGGCAATAGTAGTAGTAGTAGTAGTAGTAATAGTAGTAGTAGTAGTAGTATGTTTGTGTGTTTGTGTGTGTGTGTATACATATACACATCTGAGTTTGGGTAGAAGAAAAGTGTATTTGTTGTACAAGAATAAGAAGGTTTTAGATGAGTTAAAAGTTATATAAATTTGTATAATAAATAATGCATAAATTAATAATCTAATATTGACAACAGATTTGTCTTGTAATATCTAATCATAAATATGTCAGTCAGGTAAACCACACTTTGCTGGCTTTATAGATGTTAGGGCAGCATCTGGCACAGTAAATGGAGAAATATTATGGAGGGAATTGATTGCCCTCAAAATGGAGCTCCGACTGTTGGCCCTGATCCAAGCCCTTTCTCCAAGCCCTTGTTTGAGAGGGACGTTTGGGCTCAATGGGGCCACGTGAAGAAGGACCGATACTTACCAAGGGGGAAGGGAAGGATGCATATTTGAATGCTTGTTATTAAGTCTAGAAATTCATGTCTTACTTGGAATAATGAAAGATCCCGAAGTGCTTATGTTTAACATGCTAAATACATATTGGAACACCCAGATTTATGCTGATAAAGTGATACTATTATCATACTCTTAAGTTGGATTGTGTAGACTGTTAAGAAAACCTGACTCCCACTGATATAATCATTCAGTGATTATTGATAAATCAAAGTCAAAAGTTAGGATTTTTGGAAGACAACATCATAGCCATTAGATGTCCATTGGATTCTCAGCCAATAGAGCAAGTGACACCTTTGCTTCTCTTTGGGTAATTTTTCACTGCTTCCCACGTCATTAAAGGAGCCATTTAGAGAAAGGGTATTAGTGAATTTTTTACTTAAACTTAAAAAAAAGCTATCCAGCTTCCTTTCCATTAATTAAAGTATATAATGCCAAAGTTACCCCATAACCCTTAAACTGAACTGAAGTTTGGTGCTTAAGATATATCCCTACTAGAACAAACCCAATCACAGCATCTGAGGAGGATCTTGGAGGTGGACAAAAGGCCTTCAGCGGCTGCCCTCAGATATGATTTGGGAATTTAAACAATTTGTCCTTTGTCTAAAATCAGGGCATATAATTATTAGTGTACAATTAAAGCTATGGAATCTGACAGACTCCCAAAATTCCCTGTGTTAGAACTGTAAAATTTCAGTTAAAGACATCTTGGATTGTACAACTGACAAATTGTATTAGGAGATGTGATCTCACTTTCTCTAGTTCAACTGGACAACACATCTACTACTGGAATGTCAATTATCTAAGGAAGAGAGAGATCAGTATCTTGGACAAATAGGTTACACAAATAACCTATTGGAATCCATACATTAATATAACATATCCTGGGGTGTCAGAATTAAAAACAATTACATATAATTCAGCCCATTATTTGAGCAAAACAGTTCAGTTTCATATCATATCTGGATATGTGGGTCTTATTGTGGCAAATTGTAGGTGTGATATAGAAATGATTTATATTCTTTATCCTTACCCTTTCTTAATTTATTCTTGCATTCTATTTCTCTACAGACTTATTAATGCTTTGTGTTTTACATTATGCATTTTTATATGACTCAAAGGCTAATCAACAATATATTATTTTAATATATTGATGAGAAGCAAGAAAGAGTTATTAAAATTAGTATTTGGGACTTGATTTGACCCAAATATAACCCAGCATTCTTCACTGCTTTTTCAGATCAGCGTTGAGCCTGTTTCAGCGATTCTGACTGATAAAAGTCAATTCCCTTTTTTCCACCTGATGCTCCCCAAACAAGGGATCCAGTACCCAGCAATTGTCCAGCTGCTCCTCCATTTCAGATGGACCTTGATTGGCCTCTTTTCTTCAGACACACAGAATGGGGAGAATTTCATGAGGACTTTAACTCCTATGCTTGTCAGGAAGGGAATTTGTGTTGTTATAGCACAACAAGTTTCAAACACTGAACATACAGCAGCCCTCAGGGATGCCCTCTCTCAGTGGAGAAAAGTCAATGTCTTTGTTCACTTCATGGAATATGATTCCATTTGGGACAGAATTCTTCCTTTCCATTCAACACTTGAAGATTTGCTAGGACTCATTGAAGGGAAAGTCTGGATCATGTCAGTCTTGGGTCAGTTGATGATTAAAAGGAGCAGACTTCTCAAATATGTCCATAGTATTTGGGCCTTTGCTTTTCAGGAGAAATATAGGCAAAAATATTATCCTTTTGAGCCCTCTATATTTTTGGCACCCCAGATTGAAGATCACTGTTTTTACTGTTCTCTTTCAAAGCATGTCTTTTCTGTCAAAGGCCGGAGAAGATGCACCCAGAAAGCCCCACTGGAGACCCAGGAGAAAAGGAACAGGATCCGATTCCCAAATTACCCCTATATATACAGTTTCATTAACACTTTGGCCCATGCCTTGAACACTGCCTATTCTTCCAGATCCAGGAGGAGAAGCAAGGAGGTGAAAGAGAGGCTGGCGACTCCAAGGCTGCAGCCATGGCAGGTAAGTGATCCTGGCAAGGATCCATCAAACTTAGTTACTTTTTAAAAAGTATTGAAAGGAGATAGAGAGGAATCACCTGAATCTCTTTGTGGGACAAAAGGGCAAGAGGTTTGGCCAATTTAATCATTCATAGAACCAGTGCTTTTTTTGTAAAAAAAAAAAAAAAAAGGTGCCGGAACTCCGTTCTGAGCATTCTATGAGAAAAAAAGCCCTGCATAGAACAATATTCCAAAGAGTGTATTCATGACAGATATGCTTTCCTATTAAACACTGCTTATTTTTAAAAGGATATATGCATTTTTAAATAAATACCTGTCTTTATGGGTTTGTGATTAGCATTGTTGAATTTTACCTTCATATATGTGAAGGAGCCCCTGAGACTATCTATCCCAACCCCTCCTCTCTGCAAGGAATTCCAGTTTTCCTGACCGAGGGCTGCTCGGTCTTTGCATGAAGGTGAGACTCTCATTCTCTGGCTCAGCTCTAAAATGGCTCTGCCTTTTTAGGATTTTTTTCCCTCTCATTCAGCCAGAATTTCCTCTCTTATAACTGAGTTCTTTTTTTCCATGTCTGAAAAACTTTCCAGCATCTAACCAGGGTGGATTTTTTGGGATGATTAATGTTAGACTTAATTTTTGTTTGTGTTATTTTTTTTCTCTTTTTTGTACACATTTGTTTTCTTTTTATTACTGTTGGATGTATGTTTTTCTGTTTTCTTCGCTTTGCATTTTATTCTTATTGATAAAACATTATATATATATGTATTCCATCAATGTCTCCATCCATTCTTCCATTCTGGGAGTTGACGCCTCTTTCTATTTTTGGGTGCATAAGATTCTCATGTCAGTTAGCATATATGATTAAAAAAAGCTCAATTTTTCCCCCAATTCATTATCCAATCGTCCTAAAAGAAAACATTTTGGTTTCAATTGTATACTTATTTTAAGAATCTTCTGAATGGAAACACACTGTAAATCTGGTCCCCATATTTCTTTGCCTTGTCACAAGTCAACCACATGTTATTAAAAGTATTTTCTTTACAATTACATTTCCAACAAATATTTATATATCTTATATACCTTTATATATCTTTGACAATGTATCAGATATTAAATACCAATAGTACATCATTGTATACAAATTCATTACAAATTTCTTATAATTATATTAGAACAACATGAATTTCCAACAGCTTATTTCCTTAATGATTCTTGTCAGGTTTTATCCTTCATCCTTCTTCCAGTGCATCCTTAATGAAATTATCAAATTAATTATATAATTAAATGATTATTTCTCTAATAAATTAGTTATTGCCACCAATTTATTATAATCAATGACCAGCATACATAGATAATAATATCAAAAAGAACAAATGAAACCTTAATGATAGATCCACATTGGAGCTCCCACCCATCTGTCCTTATGTCAGATACCATAGTTTGTCAAGTCCAAATTGCTAAACATCAGATATTTTTCTACTGGTTTTTATTTATGCACCTCTTTCTATTGAGAAATGATATTTTTTTCTGGAAGCTGGGAATTTTTAAAAAGTGATCTTATTAGCTTTATCTAAGAGTTAGAATAAATTATGCATCACAAAATCATAAATTATTGATTCTATCTGCCTATATTAATGAATACATTGAAGAATAGATGAGCAAGGAATAATTGTTATTTGTATCTCCCAGTTCTTTGTGGAATACTGAAAATTATTTGAGAACATTTTTATTAGTCTTTTTCCATTTAATGACCATCCCATCCAATTCTCACTTGACTAATTTCTAATCATGATTTCATGAAGATATTTGTTAGTACTTTGATGATATCAAGTTACATCAAAAACATTCCCACAGCCTATTAAAAGAGTATAATGACATGTGGGAATGGCCTTGGGGATGGGGGAAGAAAGGCTGACTAGAAGTGATCCGACGTGAAGGAGGGAAGCCCTTAGCTGCATAACAAGGAGAGAAAGAACGTCAGGAAGGTCTTGCCTAACATTTCAGGATGTAAAAATTGTTGGTGGGAGAGTTGTGCTTTCAGACTTGCAGGATCCAGTTAATGTAGCCTTACAACAAATTAGAATCAGAGTCTAGCCACATCTCACATCTGCTTACCTGGGAGAAGATTAGCCTGGGAACTTCCTTCTAGACTAGTAAGTCCATGCTTACTAGTAATCAACCTGTTGTTTTCAAGGAGCTTATAAATAATCTCTTTACTGGTTTATTTGTTCAATTGTGTTGTGACTACTCTGTAATGTTCTATATATACAAAATTTGTCAATTTTGTTTTATTGATATATGATTGACAAATTTTGCTGAATCTTTTTTTTCTCTTTGGAAGATAATGGTAACTCTTGTTCTTCCAGCTAAGAATACTTGCAAGTCAGATAAATGTAGAAAGATTCAAACATGAAAAGGCCACATTAGATAAGAAACCGAAATTTCTGCTTTCAACATTTCTGCAGTTTCCATTTTAGTTTCATCCCTTTCTGGCGAAGAATGAGTTTTGCAATCTTTCCACCTTTATTTTGTATTTGGACCAAAACGGAGATGTAGCAGCAGATCTGAAGATCAGAACCTGGAGGGTTGTCCCCAAGCTGAATTTGATCTTTCAGCACCCAGGGAGTTTTGAAAGAGAGAGACTTATTATTAACCAAGATGGTCCTTCATGGCTAAAGGCGGGTGAAATATTGGCGCCTTTCTCCTGTTTTCCAAAGCCATAGGAGACATTGCCAGTGAACTAAGCCTAGTTGCCATGGTGGATGACCTTCACTGAGAATTGAATGTGGGGAATGATAGTTTCTTAGACTGCTTGGGAGACTTCAGTAGTAATGAAGAACGTTTCTTTCAGATGTAATATGGGACAATGTTCTAAGCTGATTCAGACAACCTGGGATCTGGGATGACAATTCTTTTGGACAGAGATGATGGCCCTTTTGTGCCTCCTCTGATTTCTTATCTATACAAAATTGGTGAGAGAGGCCATCAAGTGCTGGGGATTGTGGTGCTGACAGGAATGCTTCTTCTTTGTCCTGAAATATATTACTCAGAGATTTTATATTTTACTTGTCTAACATTCTACCTCCATTTCGCATGGATGGTGAGTCCTAAACTCATTTTCTTTGTCATTCCTTTTTTTTTCTCCTTAGTCTCTGCCTCAATCCAAATGTCTGGAAAATTGTCATCCTGGATTTGTCAAGAGGGCTCGAGAAGGAGAGCCAGTTTGCTGCTACGACTGCATTCCTTGTCCAGAGGGAACCATCTCCACTCAGGAAGGTGGGTCACAATGAAGAATATGGAAGTATATATATTTAAAATAATTATACTGTTATTCTTATCTATGAATTTGTTTAGAAATACATCTTGGAAAATGCTCTTGGTATCAGTTGTCATCCCAAGAATGTGTTTTGTAAGATAAAAGGATAGAATGTTAAAGAAATATTACTTTTTGATTTTCTCAGATACAGAAAAATGCACCAAGTGTCCAGATGATAAATATCCAAATATGGACAGAGTCCGATGTATCCCCAAAGTGATAACCTTCCTCTCTTATGAAGAACATCTGGGCATCATCCTGGTCTCTTTTGCTCTACTCTTGTTCCTAACCACAGGCCTTGTCTTAATCATCTTCATTAAATACCAAGAAACTCCCCTTGTCAAAGCCAATAACCGGGACCTCTCCTACATCCTCCTGGTCTCCCTCCTGCTTTGCTTCTTGTCTCCTTCTCTCTACATTGGTCAACCAAGGAAAGCCACCTGCCTTCTCAGACAGACAGTTTTCAGCATCATCTTCTCAGTTGCCATTTCTTCCCTCTTGGCCAAAACCATCACAGTTGTGCTGGCTTTCCTGGCCACAAAACCAGGAAACCACGTGAAGAGATGGTTGGGGAAGAGCTTGGCCAACTCCATCATCCTTTCTTCTTCTGCTGTCCAAATGATCATCTGCTCCCTCTGGCTGGGAGTTTCTCCCCCATTCCCTGACTCTGACCTCCACTCCCAGCCTGGAGAGATCATCCTGCAATGCAACCAAGGGGTTGTTGTCATGTTCTTCCTCACCCTCAGCTACATGGGCTTCCTTGCTGCCATCTGCTTCACGGTGGCTTTCCTGGCCAGGAATCTGCCTGGGGCCTTCAACGAAGCCAAGCTGATCACCTTCAGCATGCTGGTCTTCTGCAGTGTCTGGGTGACTTTTGTGCCCACCTACCTGAGCACCAAAGGGAAATACATGGTGGCTGTTCAGGTCTTCTCCATCCTGGCTTCTAGTACTGGTCTGCTGGTCTGCATCTTCATCCCCAAGTGCTACATTATCCTTCTGAGGCCAGACCTGAACATAAAGGAACAGCTTACAGCCAGAATAAATGTAAAAACCTGAGACATAATAACCACTGTGATATTTAAATAATTGTAAGATTTACTTTAATTTGAACTAAGATATAATTTATTTCCACTTAGATAGTATGCATGAGTCAAAATCATATCTACTTGTTTCAAAATGGGAAAGGATTGAATGACTGTAATTACTACCTTCCCTTTCAGCTCAGTAAATCTTGCTAAAGAGAACTTTATGAAAGACATTCAGAGGAGTTTGCTGTTCAGCAACTGCCAATGAACATGACACATTTTAAGAAATCATTTGAGCAACTATTTCTATTGACAGTGGCTAAAAGTGTATGTGAGAAATGCATTGAGTAGGAAAAGAGGTGAGATGGATGCTGTGGGAACCCAGCTCCAAACATGCTGTTTGATAATCTCCATGAGAACCATTGGAGTGGCAGAATGACCTGGAATGCAGGATTTGACCTGTTCTCAGCTGGGAAGGCAAATATTCATTACTATTATATGGTTCCTTCTTGCTATCCTGGTAGAATCCTCGGTAGAGAAAGTGTTGATCACAAGAGCTGTGTACGATTTCAGTTTGGGGTTGTTGTTATTTATGTATCCACCTTTAAGAAATTCCCACTGTATTTTTTTTTCCTTTCATCATCCAGAGAAATAAAACAGCAACATCTAATGATATTCAGGGGCTTTCCACTCTACAATTTACACATAAAGAATTTTCCTACTCCTATTCCAAGCAGGGTTTTTCTGTGAAAGGGTGGGTGATGCTCAGAGAAAGAGGACCTTGAGACCCTACCCCAGGAGGAGATTGAAGGGATCCTGCTTAAAAGCAGCCACATCATTGATTGTGGCATGAGCATTAAATTCTGAGTATTTATGCAGCTCCAATAAGGGGCTGAGTAAGGATAGGAACATCTTGGTTTCTAGAAACTTGAATCCACAGAAGTTATCCAACCACGCATATTACTGCAGGATCCAATCTGGGTTGGTCACTGGGACCAAAGGTTTAATCTTTCAGACTGGTGCTAAGGAGGCGAGGACTTGGCAGCACAAGGAAATAACAGCCAACAACAATAGTCGTCCATCAACACTCCAATCAACAACTAAAAAGGCACACACAACCAGGCACCACATAAATACTATGCATTGAATGGGCCAAAGCACACATTCTGGCAGAGAGAAATTCCCCGAGGATGGGCTCCAGCATGAATCCAAAAGCTTAGAAGACCAAACTTCTGGTCCCAGTGACTGACCCAGATTGGATCCTGCAACATTATCCTGGGACACGTACATTCGTCTTCATTCGTGACGCATGTTACTGATGATTTGATAATCCATCCAAGGTTTCAAAATGGCTTCTAATTGCAAATCAAATCCTGTTGCAAATTCCAATTTAAGCAGGTAAAAAAAAGCTTTGATGGGTCAGACCAAGGCCAGTCAAAGATTCACAGAAAACACACAAAAGTGTCTGGTTTGCCCACAAGCAGACCTATTGCTTTGCCCAAAATGCAAAGGATGTTTTCACACAATTTCACTTTCCTCTATCACACCACACACTATTGGACACTCAGCCATCTCAGGAGCTAGGAACCTCTAATTCTGGAAGCCCACCTTAGTCAGGGGTTTATCAGCTGACCCTGCACTCTGAGAACTTCTCTCCAAGTTTCACATCCCCAACCAATAAGTACTAAGGTGGGACTAGAACTCAGAGAGTTCTGGTGATTGGTCTAAAGTCCTCAAGACGGCTTTCATGACTCACCTGGGAGTCAAACTCAGTGTATCCTGGTGATTGGCCCAAAGTCACCAACTTGGCATTTATTTGGAAGGTGGAATTACAACTTATAGGACTTTCAGGTTTTTCTCCCAGTGCAATTTGCAGTGCTGGTTATCACTTTTCAAGCCACAAATAGATCAGAGCCAGGATACTTGCAAGACTGACGCTTTCTGAGAAAAATATATGTATATGTTTCTTATAAGTCCCTTCACTTTCATCTCAATAAATCTGGATAAAGAGAACTCTCTGTCAGAACCCAGTTGTTGGGAGGGGGTGATTTCTTTATTCTCTGTTCCTGCGGGTTCTGCCATACACCTGGGCAGAGAGGGGAAGCTATGGGCACTACAATGTATCCTCTCTGCTTTCCTCTATCTGCTTGCTCTTTGATCTATTTCCCTTGATGTCAGCCTGGGGTGAGAATGGAATGTGCCTCCGGCCATCTGCCTTATCTCTAGCTGCGGAAGAAGATGCACGAAGACCTAACAATCTAACAGCCTTGGGAACGGCATCTTCTCAATCCCATTTCCACAGTGGATTCACACCTGAGGATTGGCTCATTTGAACTGACCGGATGAACTATTGGGGTGGGGTTTGCTAGTTACTCTTTTAACCTATTGATTCACTTGGGAAACTCTCAGATCCTGCCTTCTATGTCAACTTCTCCGAATAAAAGTTCCTTTTGGAATGAAGCCGTTCCAGGAGTTCCACTTTCTTGGGAAGAGGGATTGAGGCAGGTCCTTACATTAGGCAGGATCTGCAATTTTGGTCAGCCCGGAAGGAAGACCCTTACTGTGGGGACCATGCAAACGATGTCGAACCACGGCGCAAAGAAACAAGAAGGAGACCTAGGTGGGGAAGCTTCCCCCCAGACTGGCCTAAGTGGAGGCAGTTCACACTCCTCCAGTTCCTCCGAAGAAGCCATGGCCACCAAGCACTGGAATAAGCCGAGGTGGTCTATGGGTGTTGGAAAGAAGGAAGATTGGGACCGGAAAGCCAGAAAAGTGACCCTCAAATGGGGCAGTCACCAGCTGTGCTGGAAGCGGGAGTTGGAGAGGTCACTCCATCTCAGTGAGGACGAGAACGAGAGACCAGCCCATTCTAGCCGGTTCCTAGAACAAGTAATCGATATGCTGAGGGTCGCTTTCAACTCCCTAAAGGAGTAGAAGGTGGATCCATGCCAGGGCTCGATAATCACGGGCACGGCAGAAGAAGAGTTCATGGAAAGCAAGGTCGCAAACCTGGGCCCTTCCACCAGCACCTCAGAGACTGCAGCAGCTGCGGCCATGGCTGCCACCCCAGTGCGAGTTGTACTGGCTGGCGGAGATGGGCACTGGACCAGACAGAGGAGAGGCCATGGATCCGGATGGAAGTTCCCGCCCTTGGGGGTACAATGGAGAGCCTCAGAAATTGGGGTTTTTCCTGGCTCACGTCCTGAGCAATAGGGAAGAATACAGTCGAGATATTCCCAGCTATCATGGGCGGGTGAGAATCATAACCATAGCTCTGGAGGGAGCGGTTGCTGAGTAGATGGTGACCCTACATGATGCCGAAGCTCCGGAGTCGCAGAACTTCAATCACTTCATGGCTGCCCTGAGGAGGTTTGAGGACCCCCTGGCTGACTGGAAGGCTAGAGAATGCATAAAAATGGTGAGGCAAGGTCGTCATCCTATGGCTGAATACACAGAGGAATTCTGAGCCTTGGCAAGCCAACTCAACTGGCTGGAGGAAGTCCTAATGGTCCATTTTAAAGATAAATTGAACGATGATCTGTACTACACCTGCATTCCCTGGGGGGATCCTGACCAACTCCATGATTGGTACATCTTGGCCAAAGAAGCCGAAATCGATCGAGCCCGCAGACAGTGATGCCTGGGGCAGTCCTGGGGATGTTCCCCCTCAAAGGGGGCTCGGGAGCTGGTGAAACCATCATTGCAACACCGAGGTCATCAGCCTGCTTCAAGTGCGAGAAGGAGGGACACCGCGTAGCCAAGTGCTGCTCAAAGACCTCTGTGCAGAAACCTGACCGAGCCAGAGGGGGAAAACCCAGGAAAAGCCACAGCGGCCAAAGGAAATGGCCATGAAGAGTGTGGAGATTGTCTTTAAATCATAGGAAGTCCATATCATATCAATTCGTGACCAGGATTTATGTTTATTTGAGTAAAATGTATATTGTGCTTTATCTGGATTCATTTCTCTCCATATATCTTGTATACCTAATTCGTCTTTCATCTCTAGAAAGGAATTAGATAAGGTGTTTCCCCCTTTTTTCCCTTGTTTGTGGCTCTTGTAATCCTGTTTTGCGTCAGTTATCGCATTAAAGTCTCCAAGAATACAAAGGTTTTGATAATTTAATTCCATTAACTTATCATATAGTTGCTGGAAAAATTGATCTTGTTTCTCATTGGGGGCATATATCGCAATCATCAAAATTTGTTTTTGGTTCCATGTAATTTCCACCATTAATAGTCTTCCTTCATCATCAACATAAATTTGTTTTGGGCTCATCTTCTCTTTTATATAGAAAGCTACCCCTCTTTTCTTTTGCAGTGCCGATGAGAAATAAAGTTTGCCTATTTTTGGTTGTTCTAGAAGTCTAAAGTGTTTTCTTTTTATGTGTGTCTCTTGGAGACAGATTATGTCCATTTTTAATTTTTGTAATCTATAAAATATTTTACTCCTTTTTGATGGGGAGTTAAGACCATTTATATTTGTTGAGAAAATTCCAATTTCATCCATAGTTTTAATTGTACTTAGATCTCAGTCTTCTAGGAGAAGTTATCTGTCTCTGATCTTTGGGTCTTACGTCTTCTTCTGATTGAGTCTTTTTAGGTTCTTCCTCTTCTGTTTGTTTCGATGCTCCTGCTTCTTCCTCTGGTTTCTTAGATCTGATATCGCCTTCTTCCAGAAATGTTCTATGATTGTTAAAAAATTCCTCTGCTTTAAATGGGGTATCCAATCTATATCTTCTTGAGTCCCAAAAAATTAATAATCCTTCTGGGACCAACTATCTAAAATTTATTCCTTTATTCAGTAGTTTCCTTGTCAAAAATTGATATTCTCTTCGTGCTTCTCTTATTCTCTTCGGAATCTGTTTAAGAACTAGAAGTTCTTTATCTTTATATTTCAGTGGTTGGTCTCTTATGGCTCTCAAAATCTCATCTCGTATTGTTCTTTTGAGAAATCTTACGTGGACCTCTCTGGGAACTCTATTTCTTCTTGCATAGCTTGAGTTGACTCTAAAGACCTGGTCCAGTTCTTTTTTCATTTGATCCATTTCCAGTCCAAGTCGATCCGCCAATAGCTCACACATCAACTCTAACAGGTTCTCATCTTTCTCTTCCGTAATGTTTTGGAATCTCAAAAAGTATGACGCGCGCTCCATCTCCATGACAGCGATACTATCTTCCAATTCCGCATTGACATGCGCCAATCTCTGGTTTTCATCTTGTAATGCTTCTAATTTCTGATCCACCATCTCCGACTTATCTTCTATTTTTTGTATTCTTTGTTGAGTATCTATCATCGCCTGTTGGAAAGTTTCCATTTTTTGATCCATTTTAAGAAGGTCACTTTTCAAGTCTACATAATCTTTTTTCATTTCCATTTTAGTGTCTGCGATTGCTTGGAGTATTGCTTGCGTATCTTTTTGTTGAGTTTCCTGTTGTAAAAATGTAGTAATTGATTTTTGAGGAGCTGGGCTCACTGAGGTTGAAGCGGGGGCTGAAGAGCCCTTCTTCACCCCTTTAGCCAAATTTGAGATGCTCATCTTCTAGTTGTTGTATTTATTTATAATCCACCAGAGGGCCCGATGGCCAATTGTAATCCAATGCCCTCCTATTATCAGGAGACAAGGCACATGTATTTTAACGGGAAAAAAGAAAAAAAAGAAGAAGAAAAAAGTGCTAATAATTCCAACAAAAATTAATTAAGAAAAAGAGGGAACAACAAAAAATTTCTGGAACCATCCCAAAAGGAGGGAGAATAAAAAATAAAAGTAAAAAGAGCAAACAGAAAGGCCAAAAAAGAGATGTATTTATACCCAAAAGAAAAATCAAAAAGGAGAAAAAAGAAATAGAATAAAAAAAAGGAAAAAATTATGATGTAAAAACAAAAATATTATAACAAAAAATGATCTAATTGTAAATTAAAAAAATTTATTTCGCAGTCACCCACAAGAAAAAACAAAACCCTATTTTTTGCTATAAAAAATATATAGCTAATTAAAAAGACTAAACATTCACAGAAGGAGCTGGGAACTATATGATAAGTTAATGGAATTAAATTATCAAAACCTTTGTATTCTTGGAGACTTTAATGCGATAACTGACGCAAAACAGGATTACAAGAGCCACAAACAAGGGAAAAAAGGGGGAAACACCTTATCTAATTCCTTTCTAGAGATGAAAGACGAATTAGGTATACAAGATATATGGAGAGAAATGAATCCAGATAAAGCACAATATACATTTTACTCAAATAGACATAAATCCTGGTCACGAATTGATATGATATGGACTTCTTATGATTTAAAGACTATGATACAGGAGATTGAAATAGAACCTAGCATTTGGGCAGACCATAACCCAATTAGAATGACATGGAAAGGAACTAGAAAGAAATTAAGATGGTGGTTCAACAAAGCTATATTGAAAGAAAAGGAATTTTTGCAATTAGCAACGAAAGAAATGGATTTTTTTTTTTAAATAAATAAGAAAGAAGAAACTTCTATTCAAAATGTATGGGATACAGCGAAAGCATATTTTAGGGGCGTGGTTATAACCTATGTGGCCAAAAAGAATAAAGAAAAGAAACAAACACAACTCAGATTGAGAGAACAATTTAGTAAATTGGAAACGGAGCTACGAAATGATCCACAAAAGAAAGAATTGAAGATACAGATGGAAGTAATAAAACACAAACTAAATCTAATGGAAATGGACATAAGGGCACAACAGATTAAACGAGGTAAACAGAATTTCTTTGAAAATGCCAATAAACCCGGAAGATGGTTGGCATATAAATTGAAAAAAGAAAGAGAAAAAAGATTGATAAGTAAACTACAAGATATAAAAGGCCAATTGTACTGTCACAATGATGCAATTAAAAAAATTACTACAGCTTATTATGAGACACTTTATAAAACTGAGGTGGTTTCGAATGAGACAATACAGGAATACTTAAAAGAAGCGGACCTTCCAAAAGTACCAGAGAATATACAATACATATTAAATGAGAATATAACAATGATGGAAATTACAGAGGCAATAAAAAAACAAAAAAAGGATAAAACTCCGGGACCTGATGGTCTCCCTGCAGAATTTTATATAGCTTTACAAGACATTGTAAGCCCGATTCTGAAAGACCTTTGTAATGAAGCTTTCTTAGAGACAAAAATACCAAATTCCTGGAAAGAAGCCAACATCTCTCTTATACTTAAAGAAGATACTGACTGTACACAAATTAAAAACTACAGACCAATATCTTTACTAAACGTGGATTATAAAATATTTACCACAATAATGGCAGAAAGAATGAAGAAATTTTTGATTGAATTCGTTCATCCAGACCAAAATGGCTTTTTACCAAAAAGACAGATAAAGAACAATTTAAGGATTACTTTAAATGTGTTGGAGTATTATGAAAACCATCCAGGGAAACAGTTGGCACTTATATTTCTTGATGCGCAAAAAGCTTTTGATAATCTTAATTGGCAATTTTTATTTCAACAGTTGAAGGAGATGGACTTTGGCGGAAATTTTATAAACGCAATTCAAGCAATTTATAATAAACAATCAGCAAGGATACTTATAAATGGAGACTATACAGACAGCTTTGACATTAAAAAAGGCACAAGGCAGGGATGTCCATTGTCCCCTTTGTTATTCATTTTTACATTGGAAGTGTTGGCTAGAAATATTAGGCAAGATATTGAGATTAAAGGATTGGAGATAAAAGATCAAAAATATAAACTACAGGCTTTTGCGGATGATTTAGTTTTTATTTTGGAGGAACCACTAGAGACGGCTGTTAAACTCTTGCGGAAAATAGAGAAATTTGGAGAAGTGGCGGGGTTGAAGATAAACAGGGAAAAGACTAAAGTATTAACGAAGAATTTAACAGATAAACAAAAAATTCAATTTGCTAAAAAGACAAACCTTCAAATAGCGAAAAAAGTTAAATATTTAGGTATCTATTTAACTTCAAAACATACAACAATAAAAGAAGACAACTACGAGAGATTACTAAAACAAATAAAAGTGGATTTGGAGAAGTGGAAAAATCTTCAATTATCATTATTAGGAAGGATAGCGACTGTTAAGATGAATATTTTACCTAAGCTAATTTTTCTCTTTCAAACAGTCCCTGTCAAGTTAAATCAAAAATTCTTTGATGAACTAAACGCTACAATAATTAGATTTATATGGCAAGGTAAAAAAGCCAGAATTAAAATTAAATTATTACAAGATTCTAAAGACAGAGGGGGCTTTGGACTCCCGGATTGGAGACTTTATTATCAGGCAGCTATTTTGCTTTGGCTTAAAGAATGGATTACATTGAGAAACAAAAGGCTTCTTTATTTAGAGGGGCATGATTTGCAATTAGGTTGGCATGCATTTTTGTGGTATGAGAAAAATAAGGTACACAAATATTTTCAAAATCATGCTATAAGGAATGTATTGTTTTCAGAGTGGGAAAAAATTAAACATAAAATGTATATGAAAATACCTGAGTGGATTTCGACAATGGAAGCCTTTTCCTATCCAAATTTAATTAACTATGATAAACTTGTTAGCTATAAAGATATTTTGGACAAAGATGGGAAACTTAAAGACAGACAAATTCTTCAGCAACAGGGTATTGATTTAACATGGTGGTCTTACTTGCAAATTCAGACAAGATATGAAAAAGATATAAAGTCTACAGGATTTTATAAAGAACAGACACCGTTAGACAAAATATTGTTAAAAACTGATGAATATTTGATTAAAAAACTCTATAAATTTCTGCTAAGCTGGAAGATGGAAGAAGAACAAGTAAAAGAAACAATGATAGTATGGGCTAAGAATTTTGGATATTCTATAGACTTAGAGGATTGGCAAAAACTATGGGATCGAAATATGAAACTTACTAAAGCGGCCGCATATAAGGAGAATTTATATAAAATGTTTTATAGATGGCATATGACACCAGTTAGACTAGAGAAAATGTTTAAAAATGTATCAAATATGTGTTGGAAATGTAAACAAAAACCAGGAACTTATTATCATATCTGGTGGATATGTCCTAATGCAAAGATATATTGGCTTAAAATTCATAAATGGCTAGAAAAGATGACTGAGATACAGATAGAATTTAAACCGGAATTGTTTTTATTAGGAATATTAAGATCTAATTACGGAAAAGAGAATGAATATTTAATCTTACATATATTAACAGCCGCGAGAATAGCATTTGCCCAATTTTGGAAAAATGAAAAGATACCACCTGACCAGACTATTATTATGAAAATATTGGAATGTGCAGAAATGGATAGACTAACTTTAGAAATTAAAGAGAAAGAAGACACAATTTTTTTTAAAACATGGGAAAAATTTTATCAATGGTTAGCAATAAGACAGAATGAAAAAGGATGATGAAATTAAATAAGATAAATGATGTATTTTCTTTTGAATATTATTTTTTAACTTTTTGGTTAGATGTTTACATTTAACTATAATTAATTATAATTAAAAGCCTTATATTGATATTTATATTTAACTATATTTACTTAGTAATACATCACTAATAGTATATTGATTATTGTTACTTATAGAATGAATGATATGTATTGGCTTAAGTTTTTACCATTAATAGTGATAAATTTATTAATATAGCTTTTTAGTACTATGTTAATCATGTATACTTAATATGTATACCCGGACGATAGTCTGCTTGCTAAAGCGTTGATTTAGTGTTGGGGTTAACCCCATTATTGTATCTACCCCTACCCTTGGTTTAATCCTTGTTTTTTTACCCCATGTTATACCTCTACCTACCCTTCCCTGTCTATCCGATAAAAATAATATAAAACATATTTAAAAAAAAAAAAAAAGAGTGTGGAGATTGTCGAGGTCCAAATCCCAACAACTAAGGGGGGAGGAACTCCAATCCCAACAGGAAAACCACCCGAATCCTCTGATAGCAGCTCGGAGGACGAGCCCCTAGTAAGTGGACCCATCTCGTCCCTAACCAGAACTGTAGAACTGTTTAGCCCAGGGATGCCAGAAAAGGTCTCATTAAGAGCCCTGATAGACTCAGGCTGCACCCACTACCTTATAAGCCCAACCCTGGTGGGGAATTTAGGAATCCCAGTGAGGAGGCTGAAGAAGCTGATTTCATTTGGCCAGTTAGATGGGTCCATCATAGGGGGAGTTCCAGCCACCCTCACCACGCAGCCCATCCAACTCATCATAGGGGATCACATAGAGACTTTAACTTTTGTGGGCACCCATGGAATGGAGTGCCCGCTTATTTTAGGGATGGCGTGGTTAATGAAATCGAACCCAAAGGTGGACTGGAGGATGGGAGCAGTGGGTGCAGTATTACTCCAGGAGAATAACGAAGGGAAGTTACAACATTTGTGCATACACATTGAGAAAACTCACGGAAACTGAATAGATATGGGCAATGTGGGAGAAGGAAGCCTATACCGTTCGTTGGGCTCTCCTGACATGGCAAAATTTCCTGGAAGAGAACAAAATCCCCTTCCAAGTATGGACTGATCATAAGAACTTAGAGGCTCTAAAAACACCTAGGAAACTATTGCCCAAACAAGCGAGGTGGTCCCAGCACTTCCATCATTTCAATTTCACCATTAGACACTTACTGGGGGGAAAGAACTTTCTAGCAGACGCTCTGTCATGACTACCACAATACAACAGTACAAAACTGAGATAACAGACCCACTTATGCCATCAAGGCAACTAGCGGTGCCGGTCACCTAGTGAGCGCAAACAAAAAATCCCAAATCTCTAGCGAGCATGGCGGGGATGGAGTTCAGACAAGCCTTAGAAAAAGACAAAGGGGTTTTAACCCATAAGAACCTGTGCACAATGAATGACAGATTGCCTTAGGTGGGGGGAAAGCTCTATGTTCCAAAAGGCCAGAGACTAACCTTCATGCACCTCTGTCATAATTCCAAAGTGGCTGGGCACTTTGGATTCGTAAAAACCCTCCACCTGATGAAATGGCAGTTTTGGTGGCCCTTGATAAAAAAGGACATTGAAAGCTATGTGGCTAGTTGTCCCATTTGCAAAACAGCCAAACGAAGGCAAGGGAAGACCCCAGGATTGTTGCAGATGTGGCAACCCCTGGAAGGAGCACCCTGGAGGGAGATTTCTATGGACTTTATTGTGGAATTACCAGAGAGTGGGGGAAACACTGTCATTTGGGTTGTGACAGACCTGTTCTCAAAGCAGGTGCACTTCATTCCGTGTCAAAAAATCCCCACAGCAAAGACACTAGCAAAGCTGTTTGTGCAACACATATATCATCTGCATGGAGCCCCACAATGAATCATATCAGACAGGGGGTTGCAGTTTACGTCTGAGTTCTGGAAGGCTTTCTTGGACATTTGGGGAACAATCAGGGGTTATCATCTAGTCACCATCTGCAAACAAATGGTGGGTCAGAATGTTCAAACTCAGTACTGGAACAATATTTAAGATGTTTTATAAATTACCAGTAAGACAACTGGACCGATCTCCTTCCTTTTGCAGAAGTCGCATATAACAATGCCATTCACTCCAGCACCGGGTATACGCTTTGTCGCAACAGGACAAAGTTTCTACCCGATGCCTGAACTGCCAACTAATGAGCCCACCATCCCCTCTCTGAAGGAATGGATAGCACAACTCCAGAATACCTGGACAGACATGAGAAAAGCCTTAGAGGCATACAAGATTCAAGCAGATAAAAAACGAATAGAACCAAAACACATCCAAGTAGGGGAGAAAGTATACCTGTCCACTAAATATTTAAAATCTCTACAACCATCAAAGAAGTTAGGACAGAAATTTGTGGGTCCTTTTCCCATTAAGCAGATAATAAATCCAGTGACAGTAGAATTGGAACTCCCCAAAACGCTAAGACAGGTTCACCCTGTATTTCACTGCAGTCTATTGAAACGAGAACTAAGCTTGCCCTTAAGAACAGCTGTAGCCCCCTCCTCCTCCTCCAATCATGGTGGAAGGAGAGCAGCATTTTGAGGTCAAAGAAATCCTAGATTCTAGAAAATATCATGGTTCCACACAATACCTAATAGCTTGGAAGGATCTACCACCTTCTCAAAATGAGTGGGTCCATAAATGACATGTCAAGGCCCCGAGATTACTTAAT
Organism: Azemiops feae; assembly: GCA_023970755.1. NCBI lineage: Eukaryota > Metazoa > Chordata > Lepidosauria > Squamata > Viperidae > Azemiops > Azemiops feae. Next base: position 43,892 of record JALGBA010000496.1, on the reverse strand, counting down.
AAATTTCATGCTAAATACCCTGACAAACTGGACTAACCCATATCTGTTTTCTCTCCCTATCTTGTTCCCTCTGCAGGCGGATCCCTCATTTTTTAAGGGGGGGTGGCATATCAGAACCCAGTTATTGGGAGGGGGTGATTTCTTAATAATTTCTTTATTCTATGTTCCAACAGGTTCTGCCATACTCCTGGGGGGAGGGGGGAAGCTAAGGGCGCTACAATGTATCTCTCCATTTTGCTACAGGCACTACACTGTATCCTCTCCGCTTTCCTCTACCTGCCTGCTCTTTGATCTATTTCCATTGCTGCCAGTCTGGGGTGAGAATGGAATGTGCCTCTGACCATCTGCCTTATCTCTAGCTATGGAAGAAGAAGCGTGAAGACCTAACAGCCTAACAACCTTGGGAACAGCATCTTATCAACCCTGTTCCCACAGCAGGTTCACACCTGGAGATTTGCTCGTTTGAACTGACCAGATGGACTATTGGGGTGGGGTTTGCCAGTTACTCTTTTAACCTATTGATTTGCATGGGAACCTCTCAGATCCTGCCTTCTATGCCTGCTGTCAACGTCTCCTAATAAAAGTTCCTTTTGGAATGAATCTGTTCCAGGAGTTCTGCTTTCTTGGGAAGAGGGATTAAGGCAGGTCCTTACAGGTTTTAAAATGTGTCCCTTTGCTTTTCTGCCTGGAAGTAACAACTGAAAGTTTTTAGGCTAATTGCCAGCTATTGAGCTATTGTGTATTCAGAGCTTAGAAATGCAGAATTGCAACAAGCTTGATAAGGAAATTCAAACGAAAGCAGAAATCTTCAGATGTGCAGAAACCTTGCAATGTTAAGAAAAAAATGTATTAGTTATAAAAGGAAAAGCCTTTTTGATTAGAGCATGTTCTTTCTCCTCTGTCTCGCAGCGTGTGTGTGACAAGAGATTGGGATACCCAGCTTATTGCTTTGATCAAAGGAATGAAACTGTGTTCTTTTCAGTAGCCTCATGTTCAGAATCTTTTTGGGTTTCTTGGAATTCTGAGCTGAAAAACCTTACATAACTAAAAAATACCTGGCACTTTGTTATACATACTTTTTAATTAATTTAATTTTGCTATTTCTGTTACTACAGCTAGCAAGCTCTTCTCACAGGAATCAATACAGGAATGATTGATTTGATTTATTGAGTACTTTAGAAATGGTCCGTAAAATTGACAAATCCGTAAATCGTAACTATATCTTCACTATATTCTTAAGGAATTTAATTAGCTTCTTTAGTCTTAAAGTTAACAACACTATCTTTAACAGTTTGATTATTTAAGTAGAAGTTAATGAATTTTTACTTTTAGTATTTAGCATTACATAGTCTATGAGTACCACAACGGAATCTTCAGATCTTAAACCTTTTTTTCTTTTTTCTCTTACATACCAGAACAGGCACAAACCAATACAAAACAGGTGAGGGAAGATGAGAGGGAGGATGAGGAGGGGGAGGAGAAGGGGAGGGGGAGGAGAGGCAGAAGAGGGGGAGGAAGAGGGGGAGGAGAGGAGGACATGGAGATGGGCAGGAGGGGGCAGGAGAGTGAGGAGGAGGAGGAGGAGGAGCTATTTGAAGTTCTTTCAGATGTTTCAAGCTATTTTGGGGCTCTGGTTCCAATTCCTCAGGACCTTTTCCAAGTTTTTCAAGCAGCATTGAAGCCATTTTTAAAGAAGTGGTGGAGGTTCTTCTGAAAATGTGAGGTTTTTTATGAATCCTTGAAGCCATTGCAGTATCTCCTCCACAGGTCCTTCACAAGATAGCTGCTTGAGGTCCTTGATGGATTTTTCTAGTGATCTCTTTCTTTGGAGTCCTTGAATCCCTCTAATGGGGGCTTCCAGCCATGCCTGAGTCCCTAGCTGGGGTACTTCAGCTCCTTCCTCCTCCAGGTTCTTAATCAATATTTCCAGCCATTGGTTGAAATCCGGTTTACATTCTTCATGACCTTCCTCTAGTAAGTTTTTCAAGGAATGCTGAGGCCATTCTTCAATAACTAGTCTCGGTTCCTCAGAAAGGGAGGTGTTTAAGTAGACTTGAAGAGGCTTCAATATATTCTCCGCAGATATTTCAGCATATTCCTTCTTCAGGGTCTCTATCAATTTTTCCAGCCATCCCTTCCTTAGACCAGCTCGAGTCTCTGTGTCGGCTGACTGTACCTTTTCTTTTTTTAAAAAAAAAAAGTTTTATTATTTTTTTAACAGAATAATAATAATTATTCAACAAAAACATGTTGTCTGAGTATCTTATTCACTAATACAAATTAAATTCCTAATCCCTAAATCTTTTCGCTAACCATTGATAAAATAGGTCCCAAGTTTGAAAATATTCTGTTTCTTCTTTTTCTTTCAGCCTTAAAGTAAGCCTGTCCATTTCCGCACAGTCTAATATTTTTTTTATTATTTCTTCTTCTGATGGTATTTCTTCATTCTTTCAACATTGTGCAAATATAATTCTTGCCACTGTTATCACATGTAGAATCAAATATGTACTTTGCTTATCAAGTTTTTCTGGCATTATACCTAGTAAAGAAAAATCAGGTTTATAGTCTATGTGTTTCTCTAACATTTTTTCTAACCAAGTGTGGATTATTGTCCAATATCTCCTTGCTTTAACACATGTCCACCACATATGATAATAACTACCTGGTTTGTGTTTATATTTCCAACAATTCTCTGACATATTTTTAAACATTTTTGCTAATCTTGTTGGTGGCAAGTGCCATCTATAGAATATTTTATATAAGTTTTCTTTATATGAAGCTGACATTGTCAATTTATAGTTTCTTTCCCACAAACTTTGCCACTTCTCTAAGTCTATATTATATCCAAAATTCTTTGCCAATGCTATCATTGTCTCTTTTACTTGTTCATCTTCCATTTTGAAATTTAATAAGAAATTGTACATTTTTTAATTAAGTTTTCATTAGAATGTGACCACCATGTTAAATCAATGCCCTGATTTCCCATCTCTTGCCTGGTGTCAACGCTGCTAACATCGGATGTTTTTGCATTGACAACAGTTGGAGATGTAGCCATTTTCTTTTTTTCGCTTTTAGAGTTAGATGATGCTGGGGAGGGGGGATGTGCATGAGAGTCCAGCTAGACATAATAACACTGAACCTAGCATGGGAATCAAGGTTGTTGAAATAAGAGATGATAAAGAATTGGCGGGCTGGAGAACTGGAGTGGAAGCCCGTGCTTCAAACTAATTGGGGAATGTGATTTATGATGGTTAATTGGAGGAGGGAATTGTGCTTTGATACTATGTAAGGGGGAGGGGAATTCAGTTTTTGGCTTTGATTATGTTAGTGCCGATGTTATGCTACTCAAATAAAGTTTCTTTAAGATAAACAATACCTTGAAGTTCTTTGAAGAGTTCCATTTGTCAGAACCATGGCTTTAAGCCAAAAACTCCAACTTTTTCCTAACTATCTTGGGGTCCTGAGCCCCAGTCGCTGTCCATAGAATCAAGGGATAAGCCGACAAAGATTCGGGGAAGTTCTCAGCATGGAGAAAGAGAGAATGCCTGAAACCAGCACCCCGGCAGTGGCTGCTACCCCAGAGGTGGGAGAAACAGCCAGCACGCCGGTGGAGAAGGAGCTTTTTCAGGCCTCCCAGCTGGGGGCAAAGCCCAAGCCATGAGGACAGATGATCTGATAATCAGAATGGACCCAGCCCAGCAAAGACTCCAGATGCCTTGAGACAGCCTTGCCACCCTCAAGTGCTTCAAATGCAGATGAGGTTGAGCTGCTACGAAGGGATTCCCACATGTCACATTCCCCAGATCAGTGGAGAACTACAAAATCGCCACCAACTCCTGACAAGGGGAACCCCCAGCCCCTCCTGTGCAGACCACAGGCTCCCCATCCTCGAAGCCCCCTACCAGGGCCTCCAGCCCCATGGAGAGAGATAGCTCCAGTCATCACCCCTCCAAAAGCCCAGATCGACGATGACGAGATAAGAGCCCGAGCCATCGCCAGGATAGCCAATCCCCAGATTGATGTACTTATTGACCACCCAGCCCAAGGCCCATACAGCAATGGGGGATGCCGCAGCCCCCACAGGTGGGGGGCCAGCAGTCTCTTCCACTGGGGATGTGGCAGCTGCCATGGGGGGGGGCAGCAACAGCTGGGAGTGCAACAACCACAGTGGGGAGGCCAGCAACTATTGATGGCACCACCTCTCAGAGCAACCTTCGATGGGGACACAGAGAAGCTGATATTTTTCCTCAACCAAGTGCGCTCTCACTTGAACCCCTGTGCCTATTTCTATCCAAACCCAGCCGCTATGGTTGACATGATTGCGTCCAGCTTAGAAGGAGAAGCATCCGAGTGACTGAACAATTTATATAACGAGCAAGCACCCGAATTGGAGGACCCCCATCTCTTCCTCCTAGGACTGAGAGCAAGATTCAAGGACCCATCCATTGCCTTCAAAGCAGAAGAACAAGTCCACAAGATAAAGAAAGCCGGCAGGCCTGCACTGGAATACGTATGAGAGTTTTGCAAGGTAGCCGGTCGGATAGAGAGGTGGCCTGAGCAATCCTTAGTCCATCACTTCAAAGAGGGACTAGATGACCACCTCTCCCAGGCCTGTATCTATCGAGCAGTACCTGATCAGCTGCAAGAATGGTACCAGGCAGCAGTAAGACTAGACGTTCAGCTCGCCCACTATAAGAAGCCACACCCACCTGAAGCTGAGTTGAGGCCAGAGCAACCCAAATGGCAGCCACCCCCTGAAAACCTCCAATTGCTGCAGCTACTGAAAGTCCCAGGCCACCTGCAGGCCCACTGAGCAAGTGTTTCCGATGCGGACAACAGGGACGTCGAGCAGCAAATTGCCCAGTCCCCTACCCTCAGCAGCAGAGTAGACCGGGATCAGCAGCGAGAAAGAAACCAGCCCAGCAGCCAATGAGAGAGAAATCCAACTGGATCACACAGGAAGCTGTTGCCCAAGTCACGTCCCCCACGCAGGAGAGTGCCAAGACCCAAGCCAGACCCGCCGCCACTCTACCTTCTTACGACAGCGACGATGAAGGAGAGAACGACCTGATGGTGAGTCGACACGTCCCACCTTTCTCACTACCTGCCAAACTCATAGTTCCTAAGACGGGGGCACAGGTAGATTTAAAAGTGCTAGTTGATTCTGGATGCTCCTGGTGTGTTATTAGCTTGCCATTTGCCATGAAAATGGGCATACGAGCAAAGCTGCTCTCCAAACCCGTGAGGTTTGAGCAAGGCAATGGCTCCCTAATGGGAGGAACCTTAGTCACGGAATTAATGGAGCCCCTACACTTAGAAATAGGTGAGCACTGGGAGTTCATTCGTTTCCTGATGGCTCCAAAAATGACTGAGGCTGTGATCCTAGGATTAACCTGGTTGGACAAATGGAAGCCGGTTATCTGTTGGGAGAAGGGAATGAGAACTGTGAGGTTACCTATAGGGCCCAAGCCCCCCCCCTTAATTCAATGGACATTAGAGGAAACTTTAGCCCACCCAAGGAGTGAGCACACATGGCTGCCTCATCGTAACCAGGCGAGCCACTCATCCCCAGCGAGTACCGGGACCTAGCGGAGGCATTTAGTGAGAAAGAATGTGATGTCCTGCCTCCCCACCGACCCAATGATTGCTCCATCGAACTGTTACCGGGAGCCAAACTCCCATGACCGAGAATGTACGCTATGTCCCCCCTTGAAATGGAGGAGATGCAGCAATATGTGGACAAAAACCTAGCGAGGGGATTCATTGAACAGGCCAAATCTGCTGTGGGAGCCCCAGTGTTGTTTAAAGAAAAAAAAAGTTGGGTCTCTTCGTCTCTGTGTGGATTATAAAGGTCTGAATGCGGTGAGTGTGGAAAATAAATACCCCCTTCCCCTCCTGAAGGACTTACTAACCCATCTGGCAAAGGGGAGTGTCTTCACTAAATTAGACCTGAGAGAGGCATACTACCAAGTGAGGATAAAGGAGGGAGATGAATGGAAGACTGCTTTTAACTGTTCCTATCAATTCAAAGTCATGCCATTTGGACTACAGGGGGCCCCAGCTGTATTCATGCAGCTGATTAATCAGGTCCTACATGACCATTTATACAAAGGGGTTTTGGTGTATCTTGATGACATCCTGATATACAGAAGTATAAAAAGACACCACTGTCTGAAAGACTCTGCTCCTGTGGCTCAGGAGAAGTGGAGACCATTGGACACATACTTCTTCGATATTCCTTCTACAGAGCCATTCGGAAAAACCACATCCTCCCCATAATTGATAGGTATCCTGGTCGTTCGGAAAGTATTTATCTCTAGTGGTTGCTCAAGGATGATCAGGCAGTGATCACGGCGCAGGTGGCTAGATTCTGTGCAGCAGCATTGGGGATTCGCCAGAAACATAAACAATCATTTTAGATCTTTTTAATAATCTTTTACAATTGATTTTATTACGTGTTTTATCCAGTTTTAGACTATACTCAATGTATTTTTATTGTCAGGTTAGTATGATTCAGTTTTTCTGAAGCTAGCTTGTTTTTGATATACTGTCTGTAAAACTAGGCAGACCTTGATCATCCATTGATTGCATCATTGATTGTGATGTATTGCTATGTCCACTTGTGATGGTTCTGTTTAGTTTTGTTTTATTTGGATGTTTGATTTATGTGTGGCCTTTGGCTGTAATAAATTGATTGATCCTGATATACAGCATGAATATGACTGATCATGTAAAACTAGTGAGAGAAGTGTTAAAGAAACTGTTAAATGCCAAACTTTATGTCAAACTATCAAAGTGTGAGTTTCACCAGACTGGATTAGATTATCTTGGCTATAGAATTTCCAATGAGGGCATTGAAATGGACCCTACCAAAGTGAAAGCCATAACTGAATGGCAACCCCCCAAAGACTTGCAAGCAGCTCCAGAGCTTCCTAGGATTCGCCAACTTCTACCGTCAATTCATCCCCTCCTTTGCCGAAATTGCCCTACCCCTCACGGAATTACTAAAAACAGGCAAAGGGGGAGGGAAGCTGTGACCGGGCCAACCACTAGCATGGACTATGAGCTGTCAGACCACTTTTGAGAACTTAAAAAGACTATTTGCTGTTAAACCGGTCCTAAAGCACCCCTGCCCATGGAAGCCCTTTGTAATTCAAGCTGACGCCAGCGATGTTGGCCGTCGGAGCTGTACTACTGCAAAAGAACCAAAGTGGGACCCTACAACCCTGCGCCTACACCTCGAAAAAATTTACTGAGAGCGAGAGGAGGTGGGCAGTGTGGGAAAAGGAGGCTTTTGCAATCCGCTGGACTCTATTAAACTGGAGACACTATCTAGAAGGGAGCAACGTGCCTTTTGAAGTATGGACTGATCACAAAAATCTAGAAGCACTGAAAACTCCCCACAAATTGTCCCCAAAACAAGTGCAATGGGCACAGTACTTTAACCATTTTAACTTCAGTCTAAAGTACATACCGGGAGGGAAAAACTTCCTAGCTGATGCTCTATCCAGACTGCCCCAGTACAAAAGCCAGCGTGAAGAGATTAATGAGGCAATTATCTACAATCCACAAACTGCTGCTCAACTCACACTTCGCAGAGCCCCTAACCCTGATGACCCTGGGGCAAAGAAAATAAAACAAGAGCTCCTCACCGATCAATGATTCAAAAACAATCAAACCTCCCTAACTTGCAGGGATGGTTTGGCTTACAAGGGAGGAAAGTTATACTTGCCAGAAACCCTCTGTTTTAACGGTCTCTGACACAGCCATGATGTAAAACAGGCTGGGCACTTTGGGTATTTAAAAACTCTACATCTCATCCGCCGGCAATTTGGTGGCTGAATTAAAATGGGACGTGGAAAATTATGTCCGGAGTTGTGCTGTATGTGCCACCATGAAAAGAATTCCAGGGAACCCCCCCTAGGTTATTGCAGCCAGTGGCAGACCCTTCTCAACCATGGGAAGAAATTGCTATGGATTTTACAGTAGATCTACCTGAAAGTAGAGGAAATACAGTCATCTGGACTGTGATAGATCTGTTTTCAAAGCAGGCTCACTTCATCACCTGCAAAGGGCTCCCGTCCACCCAACGACTGACTAAATTGTTCTTGAAAAACATATACCGGTTGCATGGCGCACCTAAATGAATAATTTCGGACGGGGGGGGGGGGTTCAGTTCACAGCTACGTTTTGGAGAAGCTTTCTTAAACTAATTGGATCATCTCAAGGTCTATCATCTGCTTTTCACCCTTCTACTAATGGGGCTGCTGAATCTGCTAACTCAATGGTGGAGCAATATCTCAGATGCTATGTTAGCTATCAACAAACCAACTGGACTGACCTCCTCCCTTTCGCAGAGGTGGCTTACAATAACTCTGTTCACAGCAGCACTGGCTTCACACCTTTTAGAGTAGCCACAGGAAAAGAGCTTAGCCTGATACCCGAATACCCCTAGGTGCCCTCCACATCTCAGACACTTGATCAATGGGTGAGGGTGTTGGAAGAAGTTTGGAAAGTCATGAAGTCATGAAGTTTATCTGTTTATCTATGAGGTTTATCTGTCGACTAAATATTTATGGCTCAAATTACCCAGTAAAAAATTAGGACTGAAATTCTTGGGGCCTTTCCCCATTGTAAAGATCATTAACCCAGTCACAGTGGAATTAAAACTCCCTAGGCTCTTAGGGAAAGTTCATGTTTTCCATTGCAGCCTGCTGAAACCTTTTCGGGGTTCCACTTTAAGACCTCCCCCTAAGAAGGCACCCGGACTCCTCGTGGTGGCGGGACAGACCCACTATGAAGTAAAGCATATTCTTGATTCTAGAATTTTTAAAGAGAAATTGCAGTACTTAGTACAATGGAAGGGATATTCGCTGTCTGAAGCCACTTGGGTGAAGTCTAGCGATGTGAAAGCTGATAGACTCATTAACAGGTTCTATAGGAAACACCCTAATAAACCAAGAGGCAGTCCCTACATGTGCTTTTGTTTACATTACAGGATTTGTCCTTTTTGTAAGGGGGGCCGGATGTCAACGCTGCTAACATCAAATGTTTTTGAATTGACAACAGTTGGAGATGTAGCCATTTTCTTCTTTTTGCTTTTAGATTTAGATGATGCTGGGGAGGGGGGGGGAATGTGCATGAGAGTCCAGCTAGACATAATAACACTGAACCTAGCGTGAGAACCAAGGTTGTTGAAATAAGGGATGATAAATAATTGGCAGGCTAGAGAACTGGAGGGGAAGCCCACGCTTCAAATTAATTGGGGAATGTGATTTATGACTGTTAATTGGAGGAGGGAATTGTGATTTGATACTATGTACTCAGGGGAGGGGAATTCAGTTTTTGGCTTTGATTATGTTAGTGCCGATGTTATGCTACTCGAATAAAGATTCTTTAAGGCCTCAAAGTTCTTTGAAGAGTTCCATTTGTCAGAACCATGACACCTGGATTTTAAGTTCCCTTCAGAATTTAGAATATCTTTGTATGTCCATATTTTATTGAGACTGACTAGATTTGGATGTACAAATGCTTCCATTGTTGAAAGTCATCCTAGAATTTTCAGATAATATTTTGGAAATATTTATGTATTTTATTTTTTCTATACCATAAAAAAGCATGCCAACCAAGTTGCAGGTCATGTTCCCCCAGATACAGCAATCTTTTATTTCTAAGAGTTATCCATTCTTTTATCCATGTTAACACTGATGCTTGATAATATAAAACCCAATCTGGCAAGCCAAAGTCTCCATTTCCCTTGGCTTCTTGTAAGATTTTCAATTAAATTTTCAATTTAATTCTAGCTTTCTTTCCTTGCCAGATAAATTTTTGAATTAGTGACTTTAAATCTTCAAAGAATTTTTTCTCCAATGTTACAGGTATCATTTGAAACAAAAAAAATATTTTTGGTAATATATTCATTTTCACTGTAGCAATTCTTCCTAACATCAGCAGTTGAAGATTCTTCCATTTTTCCAAATCAAGCTTTATTTGATTTAACAATTTCATGTAATTATCTTCTTTTATTGTTGAACATCTTGCTGTCAAATATATTCCCAAGTATTTGACCTTTTTGACTTTTTGCAATTCTATTTTTTCTGATAATTGCTTTTTTTTATCTGTAAGATTTTTAACTATCACTTTAGTTTTTTCTCTATTTATCTTTAATCCTGCTATCTCTCCAAATTGTTCTATCTTTTCCAACAGTTTAGGTATCATCTCTAAAGATTCCTCTAGAATGAATACCAAATCATCTGCAAATGCTTGCAGTTTATAGTTTTCACCTTTTATTTTCAATCCTTTAATTTCTGGATCTTGCCTAATGTTTCTATTTAAAACTTCCAAAGTTAAGATAAATAGCAATGGAGATAATGGACATCCTTGTCTTGTGCCTTTTCGTATATCAAAATTCTCTGTGTAATCCCCATTTACAATTACTTTTGCTAATTGTTTCTGATATATTGTCTGAATCGTATTTATAAAATTTTGACCAAATTCCATTGTTTTTAGTTGTTGAATCATAAATTGCCAAGAAACATTATCAAATGCATTTTGGGCATCTAAAAATACTAATGCCCATTGTTTTCCTGGATGAAGTTCATAATATTCCAATATATCTAGTATTACCCTCAAATTATTTTTTATTTGTCTCTTTGGCAAAAATCCATTTTGATCTGGGTGTATAAATTCAGTCAAAAATCTTTTCAGCCTCTCAGCTATTATTGAAGTGAAGATTTTATAGGCCACATTCAGTAGTGATATCAATCTATAGTTTTTTTTATCTGGGTCAGATCTGAGTCCTCTTTTGGTATCAAAGTAACATTTGCTTCTGTCCGTGTATTTGGGAGTTTTGCCTCCAATAAAAGTTTCTTTGTTCTTCCATTGCTTATAGGGTAGATTCTTCATCCTGGAATCATGTTTTTGGTACAAATTTCCCACTTGCTTTTCTCTCAGAGATTCTTACATTTCCCCTTCAGATTATGATCTGTCTGATCTCTGTCCGTGTCTGGAATTGGAGAGAATTCCTGGCTGGGCTTCCCTTTTCTTTCCCTGCATTGATTATTGTGGTCCTTGGATTCACATCTGGAGCTGTTTTTCTTCCCACCTGGGAGGAACAGGGTTTTTTTTATCATCCCTTCCAATTTCATACCCTCCCTGTCTTTCACTGCCTGTGGAGACACCAGTGGGGGCCCCAGACCCACTCCCAGCCCTGGGCCACAGAGGGTTTAATCTGTTCATTTGGGAAAGGTTTCTTCCCCAATCAGAGTCTGCCTGAGCACCGTTATCCACTTCCCTCCCTGCCTAGGATCAGCGTCGGCAATTCCTCCATTCAGACAAAAGGAAAAAGAGAGTTTGCACAGAAGATCCAGATTAGTCTCCGTTCTTCAACACAGAAAAGTCACACTGACCCCTCCAAGGACAAATTCCCTGGTCACAGATCAAAAATTGTGAATCCCACTCCTGACAGCAATTTCTGATGAATCAAAAGCAGGACCCAAAAAAATCAATAATCAAGGCTTAATGCAGTTATTTATTATTTAGTTTTTATTTATTTAGTGTACAATGAAGGAATTTCCCTCCAGAAAATAGTGAGAGGGATTTCCAAAGACAAAAGGATGCACTCATATTTCTACATTTCAGGAATTAGGACAAAATGATAAACCTACATAAGCATGTTTAATAAATGCTTGAACATTCATAATTAGCAAGTCAAAAATTACTTTCTCTCTCATCTACTGTTACTCAAGAAATTGTTATTGTCTAAATAAAAAGAAACATCATTTTCATTGTCATAACAGTTTGAATAAAATCTACAGAGAAATGAGGGCATCAAGGTTGCCCATATTTCTATTTCCTCACAATTTTCCACATACTTTATTTATTTTATTTTATTTATTTATTTATTTATTTCAAGAAAAATTGTTTGCTGACTCACTTATGGAGAACCGCTTGGACCATTTTCTAGATTTCACCTATTGGAACAGGTTGACAGTTCAAATTCCTCTGCATCACATTTCTACATTTCTCCTGGTCGTAAGCTGCTCCTTTGTGTTCAGGTCTGGCCTCAGAAGAATAATGTAGCACTTGGGGATGAAGATGCAGCCCAGCAGACCAACACTGGAGGCCAGGATGGAGAAGACCTGCACAGCCACCATGTATTTCCCTTTGGTGCTCAGGTAGGTGGGTACAAAAGTCACCCAGACACTGCAGAAGACCAGCATGCTGAAAGTGATCAGCTTGGCTTCGTTGAAGGCCCCAGGCAGATTCCTAGCCAGAAAAGCTACCATGAAGCAGATGGCAGCCAGGAAGCCCATGTAGCTGAGGGTGACGTAGAACATGACAACAGCCCCTTCATTGCATTGCAGGATGATCTCTCCAGGCTGGGAGTGAAGGTCAAAGTCAGGGAATGGGGAGAAACTCCCAGCCAGGTGGAGGAGATGACAATTTGGACAGCAGAACAAGAAAGGGTGATAGAGTTGACCAAGCTCTTCCCCAACCATCTCTTTGCTTGGTTTCCTGGTTTTGTGGCCAGGAAAGCCAGCACCACCGTGATGGTTTTGGCCAACAGAGAAGAAATGGCAACTGAGAAGATGAGGCTGAATACCGTTTGTTGGAGAAAACAGGTGGCTTTCCTTGGTTGACCAATAAAAAGCAAAGGAGACAAGAAGCAAAGCAGGAGGGAGACCAGGAGGATATAGGAGAGATCCCAGTTGTTGGCTTTGACAATGGGAGTTTCTCGATATTTAATGAAAGTGATTAAAACAAGGGCTGTGGTTAGGAAGAAGAGTAGGGCAAAAGAGACCAGGATGATGCCCAGAAATTCTTCATAAGACAGGAAGGTTAGAACTTTGGGGATACATTGGACTCTGTCCTTATTTGGATATTTATCATCCGAACACTTGGTGCATTTTTCCGTATCTGAGAAAAGCAAAGAGTCATATTTATTTAACATTCTGCCCTTTAAATATATAAAAATATATAGCTAAGTCTATGAAATTGGGTGACGAGTTTAATTATTTCCTGTGGCATGCACAGAATTTTCACCGGAACCTACATTATTAGAAGTAAATAATGAATCAGATCATCTTTCTAGGCAAACATCCTGAGTCCTGCCACATTGCACTTCTTAATATGCTGTACTCGGAGGATACCCATTTTGTGATATTTTCATGGCTCCCATTCTGCTATGCTATGCATCACAAACTGACAGCCTGACATCAGTAAGGGGGGAGGGAGCAGTGGGGGGGGGAAACCCAGTCAGGAACCAGAAAGAATCGAAACCAAACTATCCAGTCCCATGAAAAGCACCAGCCATCTCAAGTTTACACCAAAAGAATGCAGAGCCGGTGAGCACATGAAGACAGGGACCATTTTTCAAAAAAAATGGTTAACACCTAATTGCCGATTGACAATAACCAGGGAGTTGGCTGGGAACAAGGGGAAGTTAACTGTATCTTTTGCATGGGAAAATCTCAGATCCAGCTGTGCCTCTTCTATCACCACTTTGGCTTTAGTAAAGTCTACTTTTGGCTAATAATGGGCTGGGGTCTTTCTTTCCTAATTGACCAAGTTGGGATGGTTGACAGATATTTAGTTGGCTAGCAGAGAAAGATTGTCCTGCAAATAATCTGGAATGGATACTATGAAGAAAAGGTAATATGTATACAATGATGTGTACCCAACATAATCCACACCACCTCATTGTGGACCAGGAACATTTTCTCAGTGATCCTCAAGAGGAGGCCCATGTAGAACCCATTGCAATAATCCTTTCATGAGATGGATGTAAGACAATTCATTAAGTTTCAAAGAACTCAGATGTTTCTAGAAAGGTAAACCTAGCAGGACACATCCACAATATAAAGCATAAGAGATATTTTCTCTGCTATTAGTAAAGCTTGGCCACTCTGCCACACCCTCCTCCCATCTCTTTCCAGCCTCTTCTTCAAGGTCTTTTCCCTTTAATTCCCTTTAAATAAGAAATTGTTCAGGTTGATAATAAACAATAAAACAGGTTAGCTTCAATCTGTTCTACAACTTGCACTTTCATGGAAATGTTCTGGATGGATCCATTTCCACAAAGCCTTCCATTTTCTTTGGTATTACCCACTTTCCTGAGTGGAGAAGGTCCCCTCCGGACAAGGAACACAGTCGTAGCAGCAAACTGGCTCTCCTTCTTGAGCCCTCTTGACAAATCCAGGATGACAATTTTCCACACATTTAGACTGAGGCAGAGACTAAGCAGAAAAAATAGGGATGCAACAGAAAATGTGTTAGGATCTCCATCCTTGGAAAATGGAGGTAGACATGGACATTAGCCAAGTAGCTTCTGGTCTTCACTGAGGTAAATATGAAATCTCTGACTCATTCCAAACAGATGGAGGAATTATAATTATGGGCAGATTCTTCATTTAGTTCCTGCCTTTTGCTTTAGGGATTTAACATTGCAATAAAGGATTTTTCTACTTAATAAAATCTGGAGGGATGGAGCTGAGAAAAGATTTAAGAATTCAATGACAATCATTGGCTTCCTCCTCATAATCTTATAAAGATACTCTTCATATAGCCTCCCAAGCTGTGTAATAAAATAATCAGGTTTCTACTCTCCAGATTCAATTATCAGTAAAGGTCAACCACCTTGCGGACTAGGCTTAGCCCTTTTGAAATGGGTCAACAGGCTTTGGAAAACAGAGAAAAGACACCAAACTTTCTCCCACCTTGTTGAGCAACTTTAGTTGTGAAAGAGCATCTTCTTTGATAATAAGTCTCTGTCTTACAAAATATGCCTGAGTCTTCCCTGGGATCCTTCTTGGGAAGAACCAACAAGCTGTCAATGCGCAGATCTGCTGCTAACTCTCCATTTTGGTCAAAGTAGAGTTTCTTCCGAGAAATATTCCAAAACTCATTCTTCTCCGGAAAGGGATGAAACTAGCATTGAAACATCCAGGAATTTTAAAAGCACAAAATTTTGTTACTTATCCCACATTTGAATCTTTTTTCTACAGTTCTCTAATTTGCACATATGCTTAATTAGGAGAAGTGATGTTGCCACTATTTTTATAAGTGAAAAAAAAAAGATTCAATAAAATTGTCAATCATATAATGAAAAATACTATATATATTGAGAAAATATAATAGACACCATTGGTCAATTATTGGTAACATTCTACAGAAGGTGAAAAATAAGTTGAAGAACAGAAAAAAGAGATATTAATGTCCTTGCAAACATCAATTTGATTACCAGAAAGCATGGATTTGTCAAGAATAAAGTTGCCAGGCTAATTTTCTCCCTGCTAATCCAGAAGGGAAACACAACCAGATGTGCCAATTCTACTCTATTGTAATGCTACCTTAACAGAATTTTGTAAGTCTGAAAGTACAAATCTTCCACCAACTCTTTTCTTATCCTGAAAAGTTAGGGAGGGTCCTTTCTGAGTTTACGTTTCTGCCCTTTTATGCAGCTGCAGGTTCTCCCCTCGTCTGACCGTCCCCCAGGCAGCATTTCTTCACTTTGTCCTAAAAATCATTCTAACATTTTGTGGGAAGTCAGCCACCCCCAGAGAAGGAAATATTAAAAAGGGCGGAATATTATATTTCCTCAAAGGATCTTAAAAAGGCAGAGAGGCATGCCCAGTTTTTTTTAATAGCCTCAAGTCTCCCTCCTCCACACAGAAACCAACTCTGTAGAAATGCAGATATCATAATCCTTTCAGAAAGACTGGCACCTGGAAGCTTAGAGTTGGTGGGATTAGAAAGACAAAGATCCCTAGAATCAACAATCCCTCACACCAAAAAAATCCAACACAGGACATAGTCATCAGCCACACCCCCAGGAAGCAGGATATGACCTTTGGGACATAATAGGATTAACCCACCACAATCAGAATACCAGAAAGGCACACTCAGACTCAGGTCAAAGTTCATGCCACAGGAACAACTCCAGACAAAAGCTCAAGAAGGTATAAAAACCCACCACTCCCAACAACATGTGGTCAGCTTTCTCAGAGCCAATTTCTGTCTGGCTTTCCTCTTCAATAAACTACAACCTTCTTTCTAAATCAGTCTCTATTTTGATTATTCCTAGCTTGGACTGGACCCTGATGAAGATTTTTCTTTCAACAATTTCATTATACTTCCTAATATATTATGGAAACACTGCTGATAATAATGATCTCAGTAAGTAGTAACAAACAATTTTGTGATATGATTAGCAAGGCTTAAAAAATTGTACTCAAATAATTTTTAGTCTTTTTAATCTTTCTCATGAAACTCAGTAGTTATAAATAACAATTTATCTTAAATCATCAATTTTGTCAATACATTAGAGTTGATAAATCTCTGTGATACAAGATTTCATGATTTATAAGAATTGTTAGGCAAATATAATTTGATCTGATTTAAACATTACCAAGTTTCCAGAAAAATATTTATGATTTCCTCATAGAAACAAATGCATGAGTAAAAAAGCAGTAGAAAAAAATCTGACTTTTAAGACTTGATAAGATACAGAATCTCATAGAAGAACCTTAATGATGCACTGGATGAAGGAAGATGCCAAGCTTGATAAAAATATAAGGGAGCCAGTTTGGTCTAGGGGTTAAGGCACCAGGCTAGAAAGCAAGAGGCTGCGAGTTCAAGTCCCACTTTGGTCATGGAAGCCAGTTGGGTGATTTTTGGGCCAGTCACTCCCTCTCACCCCAACTCAACTCACAGGGTTGTTGTTGTTGTTCTGGGGAAAATAAGCACAACTACTCCTTGGTGCTTAGCCTGGGACCTTACTTCTCTTTTACTCCTCTGGAAAGGGTGCAATCCATATTCCTAGGAGGAATATTTCAGGCAGCGCCCTGCGTCCCAAATGTAGCACTAAGGAGGGAGGCAGGACTAGCCAAAATTGAGAGAGGTGCAGAGATTTATATTTTTGCACCTTGGATAAAACTACTCTTTTCCCCTGCAGGTTTGAGTTCTCTCCTGACAGAAGACAATTTTGAATCAGGATAGTTCAGGGCCATCCTACAAAACCTCCAGTATCTCAGCTTCGCCAGAGAAGGGCTTTTCATGATGGGGGATGATGGGGTAGCACTTAGTGAAGTCAAACAAGGTCTCAGAGATCTGGAAATCCAACAAGATCGGGCTGCTCTTCCCAAAAATGTTTATTTGAGCAGTCAAACTCCCCCTTTTAAAGCAGCGAGATATTTATATCGAATAACCATGCCAAAATTCTGAACAGCACTAATCTTAGCATGCTGCAACACAGTTCCCACAGCACTTTTAGAAGGGCCGATACAAAGAAACACCGTATGAGCGGAGATTGGGTCCATGTGGACAAGGGGCCACTGAAACTATAGCTATTGACCTGCTATGCTGCGTCTTCTATAAAGACTCACGGATTCACTTTATAACACCTCAACTGAAAGAGGTTAGACAGAAACTTAAGATCTGCTCACTGTTACTCCGGAGAGTCAGACATGAGCAATTAGATGGTCCAAACCTGTTGAACCTTTGCAGCAGAAATAGGTTGAGATAGTTCTTCTCCTTCTCCTCTGGGTTCCTTCTCCAAAAGAACTAAGATTAATGGATCCATATACCTGCCACGGCTGCAGCCTTGGAGCCCCCAAGATCTTTTCTCCCTCCTTCCTTCTCCTCCTCAATCTGGAGGAATATGCAGCATTCAAGACGTGGACCAGAGTCTTCATGATACTGTAACATTCATAGTCATTTGTGATCTGGATCCTGTCCTTTTTCTCTTGGGTCCCCAGTGGGGCTTTCTGGGTGCATCTTCTGCGGCCTTTGACAGAAAAGACATACTTTGAAAGAGAACAACGAAAATAATGATCTTCAATCTGGGGTTCCAAAATATCTTCAAACTGATCTTCCACAAAGAAATAAGGTTCAAAGGCATCATCCTTTGGCCTTTCTTTTGCCAGAAAACCAAAGTTCCAAATACTATGGATGTATTTGAGAAGTCTGTGCTTGTTTATTGTATACAGTACAGAATTTGTGAAAATCCAGACTTTCCCTTCAATGGGTCCTGGCAAACACATAAGTGTTAAATAGAAAGGAAGAATTCTGTCCCAAAGGGAAACATTTTCCATGAAGTGAACAAAGACACTGACTTGTCTCCATTTAGACAGGGCATCCCTGAAGGGTGCTACATGTCCAGTTGTTGAGAATCGTTGTGATATAACAGCACAAATTCCATTCCTGACAAGCATAGGAGTGAAAGTCCTCATGAAATACTCTCCATTATCTGTCTCTGAAGCAGAGACCAATCAGGGTCCATCTGAAATGGAGGAGCAGTTGGACAATTGCTGGGTACTGGAATCCTTCTTTGGGGTCCATCTGATGGAAAAAGGGGAATCGACTTTTATGACTCAGAGCCTCTGAAGCCGTTTTCATACTGATCTAAAAAAGTAATGAAGAATGCTGTGTTATAATGTGGGTCAGATCAACTCCAAAAGATTCGCTATTGACGAATCCAACTTTGTTCTGATAAACATATTAGAATAGTTTGTTCCTTAGTCATCGTTTAAAATATTGAAGACAAAATATTAACAACACTGTATATGAAAAAGGAAAACAAAAAGCAAATTAAGTAAAAAAAACCAATAAAAATGCAATGCAAATGTCTGTATACTCCTACAATTTATTGCAGTTAGATTCAAATATGCAAATGTCAGATAAAGTGTTTTGATCTAATAAAGGGCCGTATTGTGTTATTTTTCAGGACTGTAAGATCTTTCCCTTCTTCTGTATCCCAGATTCTTTGGGGACCAATCTTTTTAGCTTGTTCTCCAGTTGTACAAGGAACAAGGAGACCACAACTCCTAATACAAATTGTCAATTGTACAATCCAAGAAGTCTTTAATTGAAATTTTGTCTGTTTTAACAGACACAATTTTGGGCATCTGTCAGTTTCAATAGCTTTAATTTTACACCAATAATTTTATAGCCTGAATTGATACAAATTGCATACATTCACAATTCGTCTCCGAGGACAGCAGTCCTTTTATCCACCCCAAAGATATTCCTCAGATGCTGTGATTGGATTTTTTTGTAAGTGGCATTTATTAAATGCCAAACATCAGCTTGATGTAAGAATACATGGGTCACTTTGGCCTTTATATTCTTTAATAATTGGAGATAAGGAAGCTGGAAAGCTATGATTTTTTAAAATTTTTAGCACTAGATTCACTCTTCTCTCTGCTCTAAATGAGCTCCTTTGATGATGAGGGATCCAAGATTCAGTCTCAGAGAAAACTAACCCAGATAAGGAAAGGCGTTACTTGCTCTAGTGGATTATTATCAAATAGACATCTATGGCTGTGATGTTGTTTTCCAAAGAACATTTAAATTTGATTTATTAATAATCAGACAATTACTATGACAGTAGGCTCCACATTGTCTTAACAGCCTACACAATCCAAATTATGAGTATGATAATAATATATTTTTATCAGCATAAATCAGGGTGTTTCGACATGTATTTATTACCATAGATGTTATGTCCTGGGCCTTGCTGAGTCATTCAGCAAGGCTCAGGAAGGCTGCAGGAAGGTTGCAGAGACCCGGACAGACCATGTGTCTGCCCGGGACCCAGACAGGCTGTCTCCGGCCTTGCGCACATGCGCAAGGTGGGAGAATGGCCTGCAATGATTGGATGTGCGTCCCTTTGTATGGGAATATAAAAGGCCAGTGGCCATTGTGTTCTTGCTTCTGTTCTGTGAATGTACTTAATAAAGAGATCCTTATTGTGAACCTTCCTCGTCTCGATGTCTTCTTTGCAAGAACAGAACAATAGACATGTGTACTTCAGAATCCTTCATTAGTGCAGGTAAGTCATTAATATCTAGACATAATAAGAAGGGTTCAAACATGCCCCCTTCTCTTCCCCCTTGGAAAGTATCTATCCTTCTTCTCATGGTTCCTCTCAGCCCAAACCTCCCCCTCAAACCAGGGCTTGTGGAAAGGGTTTCGATCGGGGCCAACAGTCGGAGCTCCATTTTAAGGGCAATCAGTTTCTCCCAAAATATTTCTCCTTTCACCATGCCAAATGCTGCACTAACATCTATAAAGCCAACAAAGCATGATTTATCCAACTGATATATTTTGTGATTAGATATTTCAAGCCAAATCTGTTCTCAATATTAGAGTATTAATTTGTGCATTGTTTAATATACAAATGTATGTACCTTTTAACACTATCTAAAACCTCCTTGTTCATCTGCAAGTAATGCACTTTTGTTCTACCCTATCTGAAATTTACCTAAGAGGAATATGACACATATTTTAGCCACAGTATCTATTAGAGTAACTGGCCTGTAATTGCTAGAGACCTTTTTATTCCATTGTTATATACATAGATAGTACTATTTCCAACTTGAATCCAATTGGTTAAGGCAGATGTTATGTGAAAATCAACATGCTAAAGGAGGACTTCAAAACTTGGATATTTTTTCAATAGTTGAATATTTGGTAGAATATCCTCTACAGGGACCTTGTAGCTCTTCAGGCCTTCAATGCTGATTTGAATATGAACATGATAGATTAGAACATATGTGAGATGTTCACTAATATTCTGAAAAACAGTTGAATTTTATGGAGAAGATATTGGATCTATTGCTCACCATCCACCACCCTACTCACTTTACCAGATAGAGAATAACACACAAAAACCTGGGGGACTCTGCTAATGTTGATAACTGGATGGAGATGTCCCTTCTAGCTGTATCAAGAAGAGCCAGAATGTTCTCTTTCCTTCCACAGCCGTAGTTGGGGACATTGGCTTCTCCAGTGGAGAGGATGTCCAACAAGGTATCTGAAGTGTGTAAAGGGATCAAAGAGTTGTCATGGAGCTTGTAGCCAAGTGTGAGATTGTGCAGCAGCTGGGAATTCTTGTTGGCCACTTGATTGGCGAAAATTAATCTTAGGGCTCCTGAAAAACTATAAATATCCCTATTGTAGAAACAATGTTTACATTATTATATAGTCAACAGCAACAACAAATACGTTTTTAAATATATAATCCTCCACAAGGCTACAGACCAACATTGTTCCAAAACTGATGTTCAATTATACAAATATGGAAATGGGCTGAGAAGAGGCAACTACAACTGTTTCAATCACCACTTAAACAAAGTTCGATGTTCGAGTGATGAACTCAGGATTGAATTAAGAAAGGAAAATAATCTGGATTTCCTTCAGGTTTTTTTTCAACCCCATTTTGGGGATTTCAGTCTCTTCCACAAAATAAGACAAAAGAGGGAAATCAAAATCATTCAGGAAATTAGACAGGTCATGCAGCATAAAAATAAGTGAAATAAGAAGAAAAGAAGGAGAGTGTTAGAATTGCAAATAGAGGTAAAGCAACTCCATCATTCTGAATGACTTACCGATCAATTTGAACAGAAGGAACCATGTTGAAAGGCAATATCATTTCCAATCTTCTTGTTAAAGTCTTTAGACCAATGAGATGGTCTCCTGCCTTGTAATAGCTCCATGGATTATTTCCATCCTGGTGCTCCAAACTCAGCGGGCATTTCATTCTAAGCTTCCCAGAGATCGGCTGGGACACCAGCAGCATCAGAAGCAGAAGCAGGAGGTCCATAATTCATGGGGTGAATCAATCCACTTCCCATTTCTGATACAAACAACAGGAACAGTTGGAAAAATTCAAAGACTCTCAGAAGTGCCAGTGGCTTTTCAGATAAAAACAGAACCACTCAGTTTCATCTGGAAAGGAGAGAAAAGTACAATGAAGAGCAGAGTCCCTACCTGTCCCAAAACTTGTTCCCAGAGAGATTGATCCAGGAAATGTATCCTTTTCTGAAACAAGATCCTTTGCATATGGCTTCAATCTGGTGTCTACATCAAAGTCAAGAACTGGTGAAATAACATCCCAGGTCTCAAAGGCCCAGATAGTCATAATTATAGTGAGAAGCAACTTCTCCTCTTGAGATCCTAAACTTTTTCTTGGGTCCATGTGCAGAGGAGAGGCTGGAGAAAAGCATGTTAGTGAATAATCACAGATATATCCTGGGGGCACTGTTCTGTTGTGGTTCTTTCTGTCAGGACATGTGTCAACTCTACAAATGAGCATGGCTGCAGCCACTTTTCCTACTCATTTTCAGTTGCCACATAGAATGGAGGGAGGGAGGTTGCCAGGTGCTTTGTTAGTCTAAATAATCTTTTGTCCCATGCGAACTAAGGTCATCAGCTGCTCCCGAGAAAGCAGGCTGGGCATTGCGTAAAAAGCCTGCCCAGAAGATGTATTGGGGAATGTAGTTGCTTGCATAGTTTTATGGGTGGGAATTGTTTATGTGTGTCTCCAGACTTGGTATCACTTTTGACGTGTCGATACTTTGTAACTAATAAATATGTTCTTTGAGGAATCTGCAAGCCTCGGAGTTCTGCTTTATTTGTCTCTGTCTGTCAGAACCATGACAATATGTCTAGAAAGTGATGCTGGAGAAGATAGCTCAACACCCAGAGAATTGACTTCTGTTGTCCTTCAACATGGCCTCTTGTTTCCAAAGATTGCTGGGGAAGTTTGGTGCCACTTTAGGTTAATTCATTTAACTCTGGTGTTGCCTGTCTTCTAATGGCAAGGAGGCCATCAGGCAACCCTTGAATTCTGCCCAATGTTAAGAGGAAGCCCTGTTTGGAATTTTGTTTTATATCAGAATCCCATATATTAATCCTAATTGCAGCTGATTTTAAAATTGCTTGTGCCTGAAGTGAAATTTCATTTCCCATCTTTTCTAGCAATATTAATTTTAGGATAAGAGCTCCTTAAGAAGCAGGAAAGTGACCACTTGTGGACTATATCGTTGGGTAAATAGGGAGAAAATTATAGAGTGCATGGAAGTTTTTCTTTCTTTCTTGTCATTTCTGTGCTGTCTTTCCATGTTCATATCATGCACTAAGATTCTTTATATTTTGACATTTCTTAGTTTATTAAATAAAGAATGGACTGTAAGGTCTGCAGCTGAGGTCTATCTATCATCCCTCCCTCCCTCCCTCCCTCCCTCCCTCCATCCATCCATCCATCCAATCATTAAATTTATCAGCCACCCATCTTATCACAGGGTTACTCTACAAAGATGGTGGTGATGCCCACAGTGTGGTGGATGATGCAACATGATTTCTAGCAACATGATTTCTGGAGATCTGGTGTGAATGTATTTCGGAGGGGGGACCCCTTTGACCTTCCCATCTCAGAGGCTGAGACTTTCTATACCAAAAAAACTCCAAGTGGTTTGAAGGTGCTGTTGGGACTCCTTTGTTCCTGGTTTATTTGGATCAGTTTTGGGGGGATTATGTTTCTTAACTGGGGAGGGTACATTAATATGGACCTCTTGGCCTAGAAGGGGGAACGGGGGGGCTGAGTGAGAGAGGGGAACTGAAGGGACAGGAGATCCATTCTGACAGTGAGGAACAGAGGGTGGCCCATATCCCAGGTCCACGACTGGAAAGTTCTCCCACTGAACGTCCCTCAGATTCTGTTCTCAGTGCCTGGAGACCAGATCCTGGGGGGCTCCTGGTTCAAGCTGTTGCTTTTCAACGCCAGGTTGAGGTGCAATTAGACTCTCTCTTCCAGGATGCTCGCAGCCATGTCTCACTGAAGCCCAGAGAGGAGGAAGCCCCTTCTCGGTCAGAAATGAGCCCACCCCAATTTCTGAGTTTGTCCCAGGTGGGGCCCCAGAGGAGAAGAGGAGGGGAGGCTTCTGTCATCCCTAGTTTGTTACAGGCTCTTAGGAGGCTCCACGTGGACCTCTGGCTTGTCTCAGGGAGGCTGAGAGGACCCCAGCCTGGTCAAGTAGATGGTGTGAAGGTGGTCCTTGCGAGAAGAAAAGTGTCCCCAATACAGGTAGGCCTCGACTTACAAACACAATTGAACCCAACTTTATTTATCACATGATTTATTTGTCACATGATCACCTTTTGAGAACTTCTGACAAACAAAGCCAATGGGGAAACCAGATTCACTTAACAACCATGCCACTAACTTAACAACTGCAGTGATTCAGTTAACAAATATGGTAAGAAAGTTCGTAAAATGGGTAAAAACTCACTTAACAAATGTCTCACTTAGCAACATAAATGTTGGGCTTAATTGTGGTTGTAAGCTGAGGACTACCTGTATCGTTTATATTTTTTCCCCTGGGTGTTTTGTTGCTTACCTTTTGAGGTCACATCAAGGACCTTTTTCAAACTCGGTTGGGGGCACACAAATTGCTGGCCACACCCACCAAGAAAGAGGTTTGGGGGGACCTGGTGGTCCTTCTTCTGGTTGTGGGGATGCGCTTAGTGGGATCTGTAGCCCCTTTGACCTTCACATCTCCAAGGCTTTGGAGGTCCAGTTGGGAGTCCCTGAGTTCCAGGTTTATCTGGGTCAGTCGTTGGGGGGGTGTTCATTTTTAATCTGGAGGGGGCTCATTGATAGGCCCGCCTTGGCCCAGGAGGGGGAATTGGGGATTTGAGAAAGGAGGGGAGCTGAGGAGACAGGTAGGACCATCCTGATGGAGATGGCCAGGAAAGCCACCGTGAAGCAAGTGGGGGATGGGAAGCCCAAGCAGCCCAGGGCTCCATAGCCCAGAGCAGGAGAGCCTTCGCTGCGAGGAAGGAGGATCTCTCCAGGTTGGGAGTTCATGTCAGATTCGGAGAAAGGACGAGAAACTCCCACCCAGGTGACACAGATGGGAACTTGAACTCCAGAGCAAGAAAGTGAAGGGTTCTGGAACAAAGGTAAATTGTTTAGTCTAACTGTTGCTTTCTTGCTTTTTGTAATCAGTTTTTGCACCAGAGAAATTTCATGCAGGCTTTCATGCGTTCCACATTGTTGGTGTTATGTCCTGGGCCTTGCTGAGTCATTCAGCAAGGCTCAGGAAGGCTGCAGAAAGGTTGCAGAGACCCGGACAGACCACGTGTCTGCCCGGGACCCAGACAGGCTGTCTCCAGCCTTGCGTGCATGCACGAGGCGGGAGAATGGCCTGCAATGATTGGCTGTGCATCCCCTTGCACGGGGAGTATATAAGGGCCAGTTGCCATTGTGTTATTGCTTCTCTTCTGTGAATGTACCTAATAAAAGATCCTTTGTTGTGAACCTGCCTCGTCTTGATGTCTGCTTTGCAAGAACAGAACATTGGCGACGAAGGTGGGATTCGCCACATAGGAAGCCTAAGAAGAAGAAGCTAGGGCCAACTCACCTGAAGGCCTGAAGTGAAGAGAAGCGCAGTGTCCAAGAGAAGCAACCCCCTGCCAGTACGAATATGCTGGAAGTGGGCATGGCTTCGTGGGACCCCTTCTCCTTCCTTGTGGTGAGAGATGTCAAAGAGGCTATCGGTCACAATGATGTCCAAGCTGGGCCGTCTTAGCGAGTTCGATACTTCGCACCCTGAACGATGGAGCTCTTATGCAGCTCGCGTTGAGAACTACTTCAGGGTGAATAAGATCCAAGAAGACGAATTGAAAGCTGCTACTTTGCTGTGTGTCTGTGGGCAAGAGACTTTTGACATTGCCGAGAACCTTGTAGCCCCAGCACCATTGGAATCGATCGCATATGCCGATCTTAAGAAAATGCTGCACGAGCATTTTGAGCCCAAGCTGTCTGTAATAGCTTGGAGGCACCAATTCGAGCAGCGGGATCAGCGGCCCGGAGAATCAGCTGCGGACTTCATCGCGGCTCTGAGGCAGGCTGCTAGGCCATGTGCGTTCCAAGACTTGGAAGAGAGGCTCCGAGATCGACTCGTCTGCGGATTGCGAAGCCATGAAATGCAACAAAAGTTGTTTGCTAGAGCTGATGTCTCCTTCCTTTTTTCTTTTTCTTTTTTAAACAAGTTTTATTGGTATTTTTTGGCTTTACATCACAGTGCTTTAAGAATCCACGTGGAGATAGGGTGGTCAATCATCCAAAAAAACAATATAATCAAACATAAATAATTCAATAATTCCTTAAAAGTTCTTCTCTATTTCCCTCAAGCTGTAACCTAGTATTAATATATTTCTAAATAAAATTCAATCATTGTAAAAAGAATATCGATAGTAATTCATTTATATCAATCAAAATCCTGTTTTTAAGTTTAACTATTTTAAAATTACCATTTTCCACTTTAGCCTAAAATGAACACATAAATTACATTTCAGGTCTCCCAGTTTCCCATACAGCAATAATTATTTCTAAAATATACATATTATATAACTATTATATTTTAATACTTCTCAACTATATTCTATTTCCTGTACTCTATCAAATATATATTTTATAAATCAATCCATATCTCTAAAGGTTCCTCAGTTGCTTTAACATAATCAAATTAATCATTTCTAATTAGCATTCAATCATTGTAAGAAAAAATATCAGTAATATTTCACCAATATCAATCCAGCTCATTTTTTATTTTAAAATTTCCAATTTTCCATATTACCATTCCAGACCATAATCAAATCAATAATTTTCATCTCAATAGTATTCTCAGACCAAAATCCTAAGCCTTTAACATCTCAATAGTATTAGCTCAGTCAAAATCTCTAAAAGCCTTTTTAACCCGTCAGATAAGATTTTAACTCTCATTTTTAAACCTAATTCTAGCTTTCTTTTTATGCCAAGCAGGTTTCCACAAAAGAGCCTCTAACTCCTCAAATCTTAATGTTTGGCTATACATATTTCTCCACAATTGAGTCTGATCGTAGTCCTCTTCTCTTTCTTCCAGTGTTGTCTGCACTATGTAGTCAGTCTTAATCAGTATGGTAGTTATTCGTTGTTTGTCCATATTGTCAGCGTTTTCAATGCCTCGTATTTGAAAATCAATTCCTGTTGCTTTTAGGATTATAAGTGTTTTAGTTGGAATCCGCCTTTGGTCATCAAAAATCTCCATAATTTGCATATGAGGTGTAATATCTTCCTCTGTCTTGATTGGTTCCTCTTCAATAGATTGTGGATATATTTCCTCCATCTCGTTAAGTTGTGAATATAGTTGTATGTTGGCCTCATTAGTGTTGATCTGTTCTTCCTCTGTTGTTCCTTGGTCTATAAATTGGTCAGTCAAAGTTTGAGATTCAATTTTTAACTTTGGAGCATCATCTTTCATGTCCATTCTGAATTGTTCTTTCAGTTCCAAATTTTTTTCTAGTAAAAATCCAGTCAAGTTGTGGGTGGGATTCCATTTCAATAATAGAATAGCCTTGGTCTATAACTTGGTCAGTCAAAGTTTGAGATTCAATTTTTAACTCTGGAGCATCATCTTTCATGTCCATTCTGAATTGTTCTTTCAGTTCCAAATTTTTTTCTAGTAAAAGTCCATAGTCAAGCTGTGGGTAAGATTCCATTTCAATAATAAAGTAGTCTTAATTTTTTTAGTGAAAGTTCAGCTTAGAAGGTAAATACAACAATAAAAATTCTGTAATAGGAGTGTATAAGGTCTAGGATCCAAAGAAAAATAGAAAAAAGCAAAAAAGGCAGGCCAGAGAAAATGTAATCCAAAATAATAATAAAATCTTTAAGTTCCAAAAAAATTTTCTGGTGTGAGTCCATAACCAAATTGTAGGTAAACTTCCGTTTCAATAATAAAATAAAATTCTATAGTAGCAATGTTATAAAATGTAACATCCAAACAAGAATAAGAAACAACAAAACATCAAGCCAAACAAAAAGATAAAGGCAGAAAGAATCCAAGTCAGTATTGTGAGTGTCCAATTTGTACACCATGGCACTGGACTAGTGCCCACGAAAACAGTTTCAAAGCAGTCAAATCACTGCTGTTGTCAGACTCTGTGTTAACCCATTTTAATGAAAAGCTGCCTATCAGCTTTGCATGTGATGCATCTCCGTACGGAATAGGAGCTGTGTTGAGCCATTTAATGGCCAACGGGAGCCAAGTTCCCATAGCTTATTATTCAAGGACACTGTCACCGGCGGAACGTAACTACGCCCAAATAGATAAAGAGGCACTGGCCATCGTGGCCGGCATCAAGAAATTTCATGATTTCCTTTATGATCGCCCATTCATGGTATTCACCGACCATAAGCCACTATTTGGTCTGTTCACAACAGACAAACAAACACCTCAGATCCTATCTCCAAAGATGCTGAGTTGGTCCATTTTTCTCGCCGCCTACAGTTACAGTCTAATTCACAAACTGGGCAAGGAAATGGGCCATGCTGACGCACTCAGCAGACTGCCCCTGTCCAACTCAGAGCCTGACCCCACACCTGCTGCACGCATCCTGTCAATTCAGGATGTGCCAGAATCTCCCCTTCACGCAGGGATGTGGCTGCTGAGACAGCCTCCGACAAAACTCTCAGTAGAGTTTTGAACTGGGTGCTGAGGGGGTGGCCAAGAACCAGTCCTGGAACAGAGTTTCAGAGCTTTAGTAGAAGACAGGACGAGCTGTCTGCATACAAGGGATGTATTCTATGGGGGAGCAGGGAAAGAGTCTTAGAATCTCTGATGAGGGTCATCCTGTAATAGTCAGGATGAAGGCACTTGTGAGAAGCTACCTCTGGTGGCCAGGCTTGGATAAAGATATTGAGGCTCAAGTTAAAGGTTGCCAGGTTTGCCAACAGTCCAGACCTGAAATGCCTCAAGCCCCAGTACATCGCTGGGAAACTACGCAAACCCCCTGGTCTAGGATTCACATAGACTATGCAGGGCCCTTCCAAGGACAGGTGTTCCTCATCATAGTGGACAGTCACTCAAAGTGGCTTGAGGTAGCACCTGTCCCATCTATGACTACTGCCAGGACCATCCAGGAACTGCGCAGAATCTTCTCCACACGTGGCTTACCCGATGTAATCGTATTGGATAATGGGGCAGAATTTACTGCTGCAGAATTTCAGTCATTTCTAAGGTCTAATATGATTAGACACGCCACTTCTGCCCCGTTTCACCCGTCCTCTAACGGCCAAGCTGAAAGGATTGTCAGAACAACCAAAGAAGCACTCAAAAGACTAACCAGAGGTGATTGGTATCACAGGTTGGCAGACTTTCTGCTCTGCCAACACACTACTCCATGCACATCAATGGGTCATAGCCCAGCAGAGCTGAGATGGGGACGTCGGCTGACCACGAAGCTGGACCGTCTCCATCCAGACAGAATTGCAACTGAGACAGCGCAGCCCAAGCCCACAAGGGATTTGCGAATCGGCGACCAAGTTTGGGCAAGAAACTATGGTCAAGGGGCACTGTGGGTGGTAGCTGTGGTTTGTAAGATGTCAGGACCACTCTCTTACAAAGTGGTCCTGGAAGATGGGCATGTTTTGCGCCGTCACATCGATCAACTGCATCATTGGCAGGCTAATCTAACCCTCGCCGCCGACCAAGAGGAGAGCCGAGATTTGCTTGATAGCGGCAGCGCATCTCGATCTCCGGAGTCCTGTGCGACTCAAAAAGACAGACTAGATGACTCAGCCGTGGGAGAGTCACTTCAGATCGAAGAAACAGTGCCAGCAGATCAGAGTATGCTGGAAGACTTATTCCCCAGCATGTCAGAGACTGCTCCACTCTCAGAGACCCATACCGGTCTACCCGGACGGACCAGCCGAGCAGAGACTGGTCTACCCGGCCAGCAAAGACAAACAGAGACTGGTCTTCCCGACCAAAGTTATCTACAAGACTCTGGTCTACCCAGCCAACCGAGGGTAGACCGGGAACCTCAAGCAGAAATAAGGCGGTCGAATCGATCGCAGAAGTCGCCTGTTTATCTAAATGAATATGTACAGTTTTTGGATATGTTTTGATTCAGGGGGAAGGGGTGTTATGTATTAAACAATTCATAAGGGTCTGTTATAAAGAAATGGTTAACTGATTGCGCTATTTGAATGATAGACTTTCTGTCTGTGGAACTTTAAGCCTGTTGTTTTTGGCGCGAATAAGTACTTTAAACTGATTGGCCGCCGCCTAGTGGCGGTCCGTATAAATATAAGTCAGGCAGCTGCTAGAGCTTGCTTCTGTGAGGACCTAATAAAGACCTGTTAATTCAACTGCGTGTCTTCAATGCCTCGCTGTTCCCACTACACAACACATACTGCTTTAGTCAATGCTCCAGCCCTTGCCATTCCTGATGTCACTAAACCGTTCACCTTGTATGTGGCTGGAAGTAAAGGGATGGCTGCTGGGGTCCTTACTTAAACCCTTGCTACTTGGTCTCGCCCTGTAGCCTATTTTTCCAAACAACTGGATCCTGTTGCTCAAGGATGACCAACATGCCTTCAGGCTGCTGCAGCTGCCGTTCCTCTTTTGGAGGCTGCTGAACAATTAACCTTTTGGGCTCCTATCACAGTGGAATCACCTCATTCCATCCAGGATTTGTTAGCATCCAAGGGGGGCCATTGACTTACAGCCTCCTGACTGGAATGGTATCAGATCGCACTTCTTGACAACCCACGAGTTCATATAGAGCGCAGTAGCGACCTTTCTTCCCCAATTGGATAGTGATCGTGATTGCGTATAGACTATTACAGAAGTATTTTCTGGCTGGCCGGATCTAACTGACCAGCCATTGGAGGAGGTGGACAGGGACCTGTATACAGACGGCAGCAGTTTTATGGGTCAGGGAGAAAGGCTAGCTGGCTATGCCATGGTCACATTGGACCAGATAGTGGAAGCAGCCGCTCTCCCTGCAGGTACCTCAGCTCAGGAAGCTGAACTCATTGCCTTGATGAGGGCCTTGGAGAAATCAGACGGTATGGTTAATATATTTATAGACAGTAAATATGTGGGGAGGTTTGTGTTATACATGCACGTGGGGCATTATAGATAAAGTGTGGTTCACTCACCGCTCCTGTCAGAATCCAATTATATTTCATTTCTATCTACCTACTCTGAGAAAAACCAATTCTTACTCTCTTCTGGATTCTGTCATACTATAAAGAGGGAGGAGGGTAAACATGGGTGTTTATCACTGGCAATTTCCCCCACTAACTACAAAGTAACTTTTGTTGATTCCATTCGAGAGTACTAACCATAACAATGCGGCCATCTACCTTTTATCCTATTCCCTTTGAAGCACTTCCTGTTACCGGCAGCGAGGGAAAGGGGGGGGGGAAGATTGCAACGCCTGGGATCTGATGGATTTAACAACCAGACATCTGCCAGAATGAATTCCCCCAAAGGACTGTGGGATGAGGCTGCTTGGAAACGCTTAAAACATTGAATGGTGGGAGGGGACCCCTCAGATTCTGTCTAGCATGCCTTCAGTCAGTTTCTCTTAATAAAGACCCCTGTTGGAAAACTGTTCCAAGAGTTCTGTCTTCTTAAGATGTAAATTGAGGGGGGTCCTTACAGCTCCTATTAAATATGGGCAGGACATTTTAAGGCTATTGGATGCTGTTTTGCTTCTGCATAAGGTAGCTGTCATGCATGTGAGGGCCCATGTTAGGGTTGATACTGAACATGGAAGGGGAAATACTGCACCACAAAAGTCTGCCGCATCAGGTCCCCTGTCCCCTTGGTATATGGGTGCGCTTGTACCCTCACATTTGCCTGTGCTGGCTCCATCATATATTTCACAGGATGGGCACAGAGCTTCTGAACTGGGTGCTGTTTATCATGGACATAGACTGGAAAAGGACGGGAAATGCCTTCTCCCAAGATATGAATTATGGGCCCTCTTACAAAACTTGCATGCCAGCACTCATTGGGGTTACGAGGCCATGGCTGAGTTTCTTATAAAGGACTATATTTGTCCTAGTATCTATAACAAGGCCCTCACAATGATCAAGCAATGTGTGATTTGTCAATGTAATGACTATCCCCTGGATACAAAGTAACAAAGTACAATTCCCTCTCCAATAAACAGTCATAAATCACATTCCCCAATTAGCTTGAAGCGTGGGCTTTCTCCCCAGCTCTCCAGCCCACCAAAACACTATCAGCTCTGGGCCCAGTGTCCTTGGGTTCCCACGGCTAAGTTATTATTGTTATGACTAGCTGGACTCTCATCCCTATTCCCCCTCTCAGCATCGACTAATTCTAAAAGCAATAGAGAAAATGGCTGCATTTCCATCTATTGTCAAAGCAAGAACATATGATGTTAGCAGCGTTGACATCCGGCCCCCCTTACAAAAAGGACAAATCCTGTAATGCAAACAAAAGCACAGGTTAGGGGTTGCCTCTTGGTTTGTTAGGGTGTTTCTTATAGAATCTATTAATGAGTCTGTCAGCTTTTACATCGCTAGATTTCACCCAGGTGGCTCGGACAATGGAACCCCTTCCATTGCACTAAGTACTGCAATTTCCCTTTAAAAATTCTAGAATCAAGAATACGCTTCACTTCATAGTGAGTCTGTCCTGCTACTACAAGAGGTCCAGGTACCTTCTTAGGGGGAGGTCATAAGGTGGAATCCCGAAAAGGTTTCAGCAGGCTACAATGGAATACAGGGTGAACTCTCCCTAAGAGTCTGGGAAGCTTTAGTTCTACCGTGACAGGGTTAATAATCTTTACAATGGGGAAGGGTCCTAAGTACTTCGGTCCTAACTTCTTACTAGGTAGCTTAAGCTGTAAATATTTTGTGGACAAATAAGCTTTTTCCCCAACTTGGAATGTCCTTTGAGGAGCCCTTTTTTATCTGCCTGTTTTTTATATGTCTCCAAAGCCTTTTTCAAAGCAGTTTTTGTGGTTTTTCAGACTTCTTCCCACCCCCTCACGCATTGATCAAGAGTTTGGGAAGTGGAGGGTCCCTGAGGATATTTGGGTATTGAGCTGAACTCTTTTCCTGTGGCCACTTTAAAAGGCATGAAGCCAGTGCTGCTGTGAACAGAATTATTGTAAGCCACCTCTGCGAAAGGGAGGAGGTCAGTCCAGTTCATTTGTTGATAATCCACATAGCATCGGAGATACTGTTCCACCATTGATTTTGCAGATTCAGCCGCCCCATTGGTAGATAGGTGAAAAGCTGACGATAGTCCTTGAGATGAGCCAATTAGTTTAAGAAAACTCCTCCAAAACCTAGCTGTAAACTGCACCCCACTGTCAGAGATTATTCATTTTGGTGCACCATGCAGTCTGTAGATGTGTTTCAGAAACATCTTGGTTAGTTGCTGGGCAGACAGGAGCCCTTTGCAGGCAATAAAATGAGCCTGCTTTGAAAACAGATATATCACAGTCCAGATGACTGTATTTCCCCTACTTTCAGGTAGGTCACTATAAAATCCATAGCAATTTCTTCCCATGGTTGGGAAGGGTACGCCACCGGTTGTAGTAGCCCAGGGGGGTTCCCTGGAATTCTTTTCATGGTGGCACATACAGCACAACTCCGGACATAGTTTTCTATGTCCCGTTTCAATCCCGGCCACCAAAATTGCCGACGGATGAGGTGTAGTGTTTTTAAATATCCAAAGTGCCCAGCCTGTTTTACATCATGGCTGTGTCGGAGTGCGTTAAGGCGGATGGTCTCGGGCAAGTACAGCTTTCCCCCTTTGTAAGCTAAACCATCCCTGCATGTTAGGGAGGTTTGATTGTCCTTGAACCATTGGTCGGTGAGGAGCTCTCGTTTTATTTTCTTTGCCCCAGGATCATCGGGGTTTGGGGCTCTTGGAGGGGCGATGACTGGAGCTGTCCCTCCCTGCAGGGCTGGAGGCCGTGGTAGGTGGCTTCAAGGATGGGGAAGCTGCTTGACCTGTGCAGGTGGAGCTGGGGCTTCCCCTTGGCATGAGTTGGTGGCTGCCTCACCAATCATCATGATCGCTCGTGTATGGAGAACAGGAGGGATGTTCTCCACTTTTCATCTCTAGCTTCTCAAATCTTTCCACCAACTCTCCACTGATTGACTACAGACTGCGGACAGGTACTTCCACTCCCCAGAGTCCTCAGTGGTAGTCGATTTCGTGGCTCTCCACCGGTCCAGGGAACGCGACTTGTGGGAAGTCCCTCTTTGCAGCTTGACCTCATCCACCTTCGAAGCACCTGATTGGGGCAAGGCCGTCTCGAGGTGTCTGGAGTCTCCACTGGGTAAGGTCCATTCTGATGACCAGATCAGCTATCCTCACAGCTTGGGTCTTGCCCCCATCTGGGAGACCTGAAAAGGTTCCTTCTCCACTGGCGCATTGGCCTGCGCTCCCTCCTCTGAGGTAGCAGCCACTGTCGGGGTGCTGGTTTCAGGCGCCCCTTCTTTTTCCATGTTGAGATCTTCCCCGAATCTTTGTCGGTCCATCCCTCAACTCTAAGGACAGCGACCCAAGATAGGTAGGTAAAAATTGTAGGTTTTGGTTTAATGTCATGGTTTCGACAGATGAAACTATTCAAAAGAATTTCGAGGCATTATTTTATTCAAGAAACAAAGTATTGGCACTACATAGTTGAAACCAAAAACTAAATTCCCCTCCCCTGGATACAAAGTAACAAAGTACAATTCCCTCTCCAATAAACAGTCATAAATCACATTCCCCAATTAACTTGAAGCACAGGCTTTCTCCCCAGCTCTCCAGCCCACCAAAACACTATTGGCTCTGGGCCCGATGTCTTTGGGTTCCCACAGCTAACTTATTATTGTTATGACTAGCTGGACTCTCATCCCTATTCCCCCTCCCAGCATCGACTAATTCTAAAAGCAATAGAGAAAATGGCTGCATTCCTTCTGTTGTCAAAGAAAGAACATCCGATGTTCGCAGTGTTGTCAAGAGGATCAAAGGAGAGGATGGGGGTAAGAGAGAGAGAGATCAACAAATGCCCAGAAGCAAAGACCACTGTATGGGGTCTGTTGTGAAGAGGGCAGCCTTCTGGTGGGTTTGATCTCTGAAGATTTGAGTAGGTCAGGCTATGTGTTCAGTTAGTTGTAGTTAGGATAGGTGAATGAATCTTTTTCCCTTCTGTTCAAGGAGTTGAAACAGACTGAATGCAAATTCCTCCTTCATTGGGATCACCTGGATGTGAAGTGAAGTGACATCTTTATTGATTTAAGAGACTGACATGGATGCCCACCTTAAGTACAACATCACTGGGCAGGTCAGTGCATAAGAATAAAACATAAAACCCAACAAAACGATAGTAGTCATAAAAAGTAGACCGCATGGTGCCCCCCAAACCATTCATTTCTCAAAGCTTCTGGACTCCAGTCTCAACATGCCTGGTGTATTAGGGAAAAGAATTGACTGTTTGAGGTGTCCTTATCACCCAATTAGGGGTGGGAGGGAGGATGCAGGATCTCATTGAAAATCCTCTTTCCCAGGGCAGGGGCAGCTGTGGGAAAGGTGGGCTGACTCGGTCTATTGGGAAGGCAACATATAAGCAAGAGAGCCTTCAGGGACGCACACCACCTGGCTTAGTGGGAAGGGCAATTGTTCTCATGGAGATTATTAAACAACACTGTTGAAATATGGTCCTTACAGCTTCCATCTTACCTATTCCTACTCTTTCTCACACATATTACTATCAGCCACAGTAAGAATAATTGCACAAATTATTATAAGATGTCTGGTTCATTGGTAGTAGAATATTAAATTCCTCTGAATTACTTTCACAGAGTTCTCTTTAACTAGATTTATTGGGATGGAGATACAAGAAATCCAATCAGTCAAATATTTCCCATTTAGAAACATACATATATAATTTTCTTTGATTCCTGCATACCATCTAAGTGGAAATAATTTATGTCTTCTTTCAAATAAAAGGATAAAACTCAGCCAGGTAGTTTACCTCAACAACCAACACAATTGCATAAAAGGATATAATTCTTTAAATTACATGATGTTATGTCTCATGATTTTAAGTTTATTCTGGCTGTAAGCTGCTCCTTTGTATTCAGATCTGGTCTCAGAAGGATAATGTAGCACTTGGGGATGAAGATGCAGACCAGCAGACCAGCACTGGAGGCCAGGATGGAGAAGATCTGCACAGCCACCATGTATTTCCCTTTGATGCTCAGGTAAGTGGGCACAAAAGTCACCCAGACACTGCAGAAGACCAGCATGCTGAAGGTGATCAGCTTGGCTTCGTTGAAGGCCCCAGGCAGATTCCTGGCCAGGAAAGCCACCGTGAAGCAGATGGCAGCCCATGTAGCTGAGGGTGATGTAGAACATGACAACAGCCCCTTCTTTGCATTGCAAGATGATCTCTCCAAGTTGGGAATGGAGATCAGAGTCAGGGAATGGGGGAGAAACTCCCAGCCAGATGGAGCAGATGATAATTTGGACAGCAGAACAAGAAAGGATGATGGAGTTGGCCAAACTCTTCCCTAGCCATTTCTTCACTCGGTTTCCTGGTTTTGTGGCCAGGAAAGCCAGTACCACCGTGATGGTTTTGGCCAAGAGAGAAGAAACAGCAACTGAGAAGATGATGCTGAAAACTGTTTGTTGGAGAAGGCAGGTGGCTTTTCTTGGTTGACCAATGAAGAGAAAAGGAGACAAGAAGCAAAGCAGGAGGGAGACCAGGAGGATGTAGGAGAGGTCCTGGTTGTTGGCTTTGACAATGGGAGTTTCTCGGTATTGAATCATTATGATTAAAATGAAGCCTGTGGTTAGGAACAAAAGTAGGGCAAAAGAGACCAGGATGATGCCCAGATGTTCTTCATAAGAGAGGAAGGATATAACTTTGGGAATACATTGGACCCTGTCCTCATTTGGGTATTTATCATCTGGACACTTGGTGCATTTTTCCGTATCTGAGAAAAGCAAAAAGCATTTTTTTAAACATTGTGCCATTTAAATATATAAAAATATATAGCTAGGTTTATGAAGTTGGAGAAATCTTGGGAAGTTAATTATTTGCTGTGTAATGTGCAGAATCTTATTAATGGCACTTAATGGCACTTCTTAATGTACTGGACTTGGATGATACCTATTTTGTGAAATTTATTTGGCTGACAGACAAAGTGTGTCTTGCAAATAATCTGGAATTGCCACTGAGAAGCAAAGGTAATATGGGCATAATGAGGGACAATCATAACAATCCATATTACTTCATTCTGGATCAGTGATCAGTGATCCTCAAGAGGAGCTCCATGTAGAACCCATTTCAATAATCCTTTCATGAGGTGGACCTAAGACAATTCATCAATCAAAGAGCTCAAATATTCCTAGAAAGATAAACTTAGCAGGACACATCCAAAATCTCCAATAACTGTCCACACCACCTCATTGTGGACCAGCGACACCCTCTCAGTGATCCTCAAGGGAAGGCCCATGTAGAACAAATTGCAATAATAGTCCTTCCAGTTAGTACACAACAATTCCTCAAGTTTCAAAGAACTCTGATGTTCCTAGAGAGATAAATGTGGCAGGACAAATCCAAACTAAAATGAGAAGAGATATTTTCTTTGGTAATAGTAAACGTTACACAATCTTCCACAGCCTCCAATCTCTTCTCAGACCCTCCTTCAAGGTCTTTTTGCTATTCTTTCCTTTAAGTAAGAATTTGTGCATTTTGAAAATAAAGAAGAAAAGAGTTGGACTTCAGTGCATGTGTAGCGGGGCTGTCTGGCATGGACGAGGGGGAAAGAAAGAAAAGGAAGGAAGGAAGGAAAGAAAGGACAGAAGGGGGTTGTTGTTGCTGCTCGTCGGAAAGAGGCCAGGTGAAGACAAAGAGGGGTTGGAGGTTTTAAGCTGATCCCTTCCTGTGGAGGAGGGGGGAAGGAGAGAGTGAGAGAGAGTGAGGGGGTGGAATTTTACTGCTTTCTTTTGCAAGGGGGATATCCCAAGTGGAGGCAAGAGAGAGTTTGTGGAAAGAGAAAGTTGCTGAGGTTGCTAACGTCAGATTTTAATAATAAAGGATAAGGGGGGAGGGGTTTGACACCAATGGGACCTGAGACTGCAAGCAACAACAGAAGAGAAGGAGAGGCTGGTCGCCGCTGCTGTGAAGACTGGAGGCCATCCGAACTGTGATTATCGCTGCTTGTGCAAGTTTTAGACATTGTGGGGAGATGTCGGGGGGGCGAGCCGTTACTGCAGCACACCGACTGCCTTTGTTCATGTTTTTACTGCTGCCTGGAACCGGGGGGTTTCCCCACCCCACTTGTTTCCAAACGGTCGCCGAGGAATCATTGACTATTGCTGCTATGACAGCCTGGGCCTGTTAGACACCACCACAGCATTGACTATTGGGGCTAGGGGCTGGTCATCTTTGTTCCTGGAAGCCCCTTCTTGACGACAAGAGCCTGCCACCTCCTCACTTTGCGTGAGCCTCTGCTAGAAGAGACACTTTACTAACACCTAGAGAGCACAGCTGAAGAGCTCGACGGAGGGGAACGGGGCTGGGAGGGCCTGGGCTTTGGCGGCCTCTGAGGAGGTAATGCTACACATGTATTAACTGCACTTTCATCAAAATGCTGTGGATAAATCCAGTTCCACAAGGCCTTCCATTTTCCACAGTGTGACCCACCTTCCTGGGTGGAGATGGTCCCTTCCGGACAAGGAACACAGACATAGCAGCAAACTGGCTCTCCTTCTTGAGCCCTCTTGACAAATCCAGGATGACAATTTTCCACACATTTGGACTGAGGCAGGGTCTAAGCAGAAAAAATAGGAATGACAAAGAAAATGTGTTAGAACTCCCCACCCATGGAACATGGAGGTAGATATGAACATTTGCCCAGTAGTCTTAGTCTTAAATATGAAATCTTTGACTAGTTCCAAATGCTTGTAGGAGTTACAACTACTGGCAGATTCTTCATTTAGTTCCTGCTTTTTGCATCTGGCATATCACATTGCAAAAATGAATTTGGCTAATTAATAAAGTTTGGAGGGATGGAATTGAAAAACAGATCTGATCATTAAGTGACAAGCAGTCAGTTCCTCCTCATAGCTGTATTAACATGTATTCCTCCATTCTTCATACGCCCATGATTTTAAATATGATGATCTATTCATATAACATTTTCTCCTTTGAAAGTACTACAGAACAGTCTCCAAGTTAGGATACAAAGGAAAACTTCATTTCTAATTAGGACTGTTATTTTTAAAGGAGATATTTTTTTAATTTGTATACTTATTCCCTCAATGTATATGGCTGCCATGCTAGTGAACTAAGACTAAAGCTGACTGCCTAGCTTCTAAAAATGTAGTGAAGAAGATGGAGATGAGGTCGTGAGAAGGTGTCCCTCAAAAAGTGTAGGAGAGGCATCTTTTGCTGCAGCACGTGGGACATGAGAATGAGGCCCATGTCAGAAAGGGATATTTCTAAGGCTAGTTATACAAGTCAAGGTCTGTTCTGTTCAAGAACTGCAAATAGGTGACACCAGCTGGGATGGAAAGTCAGACTCACATTTATTATGAGTGAAATTTGGAACCTCCTTTTCACCCAGGTAGACTGAAGGTAGCTTACAATCAAGATCAAAAATGGCATCCCAGAGGTTTTCAGATGAAGATCCCTCTTTCAAACTAAAGACCAAATCTGAATAGCATTTCTTTCAAATTGTATCTCATTACATTTGATTTAAGGAAGGACTTTTTTTAGGATTTAAGAAATGTTTCAGTTTTCTGGGTCAGGGCATTATACAGCATGAGACATTTTACAAACAATAAACTATTGTAAGCTGCCCAGAGTTCCTCTGGACTGGGAGACAGGTGGCATTTAAATCTGGAGAACCTGAATTCTAATTCCAAAGTTTATTTGCAACTGGTACCCAAAGGACCTCCATCCAGTCTCAAATAAACTCCAGTCCGTACCTAAACTCAGGCACTGGTCAATAGAACAAGGAACAAGTGAATTTGAGCTTATCAACACTACAACCCCCAGCACTTGGCCTCTCTCAGCAGTTTTATGGAGATAATAAATAACAGAGGGGGACACAAAAGGACCATTATATATGTCCTACAGAACAGTCATCCCAGATTATCTCAATCAGCTTAAAACAGTCTTCCATATTATAGCATCTGAAGGACATTTTGTTGACTGCTACTGAAGCCTGTCAAAAAGGTAAGAAACCTGTCATTCCCCACATTCAATTCTCAGTGGAGGTCATTCACCACGGTGATTAGGCTTAGCCCACTTGAAATGGTTCCTAAGGCTTTGGAAAAAAAGAGAAAAGATGCAAATATTTCACCCGCCATTAGCCATGAAGGAGCATTTTGGTTGATAATAAGTCTCTGTCTTTCAAAACGTCCTGGCTCCTTGTAAATGTAATCCAACTTGGGGAGAACCACCCAGGTCCTGATATTCAGATCTGCTGCTACATCTCCATTTTGGTCCAAATACAGTTTCAAGGTGGAAAGATTGCAAAACTCATTCTTGGCAAGAAAGAGATGAAACTAAAATGGAAAATCAAGAAAGGTTAAAAGCCAAAAATTTGGGTTCTTATCTCATGTGGTCTTTTAATAGTTGAATCTTTCTTCTACAATTATCTGACTTGCAAGTAATTTTAGTTGGGAGAACAAGAGTTACCACTATCTTCAAAAGTGAAAAACAAAGATTCAGCAAAATTTGTCAATCATGCATTGATAAAACAAAATTGACAGCATCTTTCAAATTATATAGAAGAGGCTAGAGCAGTCACAACACAATGAAACAAACAAACAAAACAATAAAGAAATTATTGATAAACTCATTGAAAACACCAGGGTGATTATTTGTATAGGACTGGTGGGGTGGTAGAGAGAGCAAGCAACAGAGGCGCACAGATGATTGGCAGTGCCGGATGCGGCTGCTTGAGGGGCAGCGGCCAGGTGGGGCATTGGGGGATGACCATTGGGAAGGGGAATGGCCTGGGAATGAGGGGGAAGAGGCGGCATGGGACAGAAGAGGAGGAGAGCAGAGAAGAAGGAAGGGAGATGGAGAGTGGAACAGGGTGACGGAAGCAGGGAAACGGCGTGAGGAAGGGGAGATGGCAGAGACCGGCAGAGAAGGAAGCAGAGCAAGGAGAGAAAAGGGTGAGGAGACAGCGAGAGGTGGAAGGGATTCAGCCCAGAGCCAAGAAGGGAGGGGAGGAAGGGCTTACCCATCTGCCATGTTACACCCTGCCGCAGGGCCCCTGCTTGGTGGGGCTGCACAGGAGGCGACAGGGGCCAGAGCAGGAGAAGCTGACCCACAAACGAGCCCATGAACAGAGGGGGCACCAGGTGCAATAGGGGACAGCAGAGGAGGAGTGGCCCAGACCAGTTAATGAACAAGCGACCAGAGGGGGCACCAGATGCACCAAGGGACAGTAGAGCCAAGCTGGTCCAGACCTATGAATGAGTCCGTGACCAGAGGGGGTGCCAGACGCACCAGCCGACAGTGAAGGTGAGATGATCCAGGCGAGCGGGCGAGCCAGTGACCAGAAGGGGCACCAGGCACACCAGAGGACAGCAGAGACATCCAAGCTGGGCGAGTGGCCAGAGCAGACTGGTGGCCAGGGCGAGGGCCAAAGTGAGAGGCCCTGGGGATGTCAAGCTGGTGACTGACAGTGGGGAGGAGCCCAATCGCTTGTGGGAAGCGACAGAGGGACCCAGACTCTGGTTGCGCTTCTGGGGTTTAGTGCTCCACTAGTAGGAATGGATTTGTCTAGAAATAAGTTCCCAGGTTAATCTTCTCCCAGGTAAACAGATGGGACACATGACCAGAGGAGCTAATTTTAATTTATTGTAAGGCTACATTAACTGAATCTTGCAGGTCTGAAAGCACAAATGTTCCACCAACAATTTCTACAGCCTGAAAAGTTAGGCAGGATCCTCTCTGAGTTCATTTTTCTTCCTGTCATGCAGCCGAGGGTTCCCCTCCCTCTTCTCTGATCATTTCTAATCAGCATCTCTTCCCCCATCCCCAAGGTCATTCCCACAGATCATTACACTTTATCAATAGATTGTGGGAATGTTTATAATATAACTTGATTTCATCAAAGTATTAAAAACATCTTCATGAAGGCCACGATTTCTGAAGGCAAGCTGTTCCACTAGTTGATTGTCCTCACTGTCAGGAAGTTTCTCCTTAATTCTAGGTTGCTTCGCTCTTTGATCAGTTTCCAACCACTGTTTCTTGTCCTGCCCTCTAGTGTTTTGGAGAATAATTTGACCCCCTCTTCTTTGTGGCAGCCCCTCAAATACTGGAATACTGCTATCATGCCACCCCTATTTCTTCTTTTCTTTAGACTAGCCAAACCCAAGTCCTGCAGCCGTTCTTCATAAGTTTAGTCTCCAGGCCTTAGATCATCTTAGTTGCTGTTCTCTGATTTTTTTCCCAAACTCTCAACATCTTTTTTTGTGATATGGTGACCAAAACTGGTTGCAGTATTCCAGGTGTGGTCTTACTAGAGTTTTATAAAGCGGTACTAAAACCTCGCGTGATCTTGTTTCTATGCCTCTGTTTATACAACCCAGGATTGTATTAGCTTTTTTGGCTGCTGCTGCTGCACACTGCTGGCTCATGGTTAAGTGATCGTCCACTAGGAATTCCAAGGTCCCTCTCAACAGTTGCTGTTTTTGAGCCAGGTCTCGCCCAGTCTGTACTTGTACCCAGTGGTGGGATTCAGCTAGTTCGCACCAGTTCGGAAGAACTGGTAGCTAATTTTTTGTTGCCCAGGCCCAGAATGGACTTCTGGAAGCAGCATCCACACAGAGAACTGGTTGTTCACATATTTGAATCTCATCATTGCTTGTACCTTTGATTTTTCCTGCCTAAATGTAAAACTATGCTTTTCTCCACAGTTCTCCAAAGTTCATTTTGTTGGATGGGAGCTACAATCTAGATCTATGATTAAGATTTCATTTGTACTTTTTTGATATTATTATATATGTATATTGGTCACTGATTATAATAAATTGGTGGTAGTAACTAATTTATTATATAATAATATAATTAATTTGATATTTTCGTTAATGTACTGGAAGAAGGATGAGGTATAAAACTTGAGAAGAATCTTTATGAAAATTATCTATTGGAAATTTACACACTGAATTCTAATATATAATTAATAAATTTGTATTGAATTTGTATACAATGATTTACTGTTGTTATTTAACTCCTGATAAATTTTCAAAGATATATAGTATTTCAAATGTTTGTTGGAAGTGTAATTATACAGAAGGTACTTTTTATTATATGTGGCTGACTTGCGACAAGGCAAAGAAATATGGGGACCAGATTTATGTTTCAATCCAAAAGATTTTGTATAAAATAATGTACTATTGGTATTTAATCCCTGATAAATTGTCAAAAATATATAACGGTGTTTCAAATGAAATTGTAAAAACAGTACTGTTGATCACACGTGGCTGACTTGTGACAAGGCAAAGAAATCGGGAGACCAGATTTATATTTAAAATCCAGAAGATTCTTGAAATAAGTATACAATTAAAACCAGACTTTTTAGGACTATTGGATAAGGAATTAGAAAAAAAAATGGAACTTTGTTATCATATTTGCTGACTGCTGTGAGAATCTCATGCACTCAAAAATGGAAAGAGGCGTCAACTCCCACAAGGGAAGAATGGATGGAGAAACCAATGGGATTGGCGGAGATGGCAAAGTTAACAATATTGATTAAGGAAAAGAACGTAAACAGCTTTGTTTCCACTTGGAAACCAATTCTGGACTTTCTGATCGAAAGAGATAAAAAGGATATTCAGACTTTAGGTTTTTTTTTTTTGGTTTTTTTTTTTTTTTTAATATATATTTTATTAGATTTTATAAGGGAAAAGGGGTTACATCAAAGTGCTTAGGAACCACCGTGGAGGTGGGTATATTGAACATCCAAAAAAAGAGAAAAACAATCACAAATATATAGCCCAAATCAATTCATTTAAAATTTCCTAATTCCCTCATTTAGTCTTGCATATTCAAATTAATACATTTTTATATATGCTTCAAAGAATCCTATCAAATATCACTCACATTTCAATTCTAAAAATCCAAGTCCTGTTTTAAGCTTTACTAACTTACAATTACCATATTCCAATTGGCCTTAAATAGACATATTATTAACACTTTGGGTATCCTTTTTTTTTTTTTTGATAGTAATTATATCTGGTATATTATTTCCGCAGTAATATTCT